>OW203750.1:683743-950940 GCA_934045075.1 Yponomeuta sedellus | reverse complement strand
ATTTTTAGCCTCTAAATAGGTTTTTAAAACAAGATCAACAATATATATCTGTTACTACTGCGGAGCCTTACTATAAGATGCGATGATTTTTATGCAGTTGCCCATTGGCTTAGTTGGGAGAGCGCTGGCACGGTTAGTCCGCATGGGTTGGCATGGGTTGAATTTTTAGCCTCTAAATAGGTTTTTAAAATTGTCCTTAGCACGGGTTAGTGCATTAAAAATAATATAATCATGTGTTAATTTTTAATTTCATCAGTGGCGAGCACATGTTAACTCTGCGCGCGCACTACAAACTCCAACATTCGTGCATCGCGCAATCAAAGTGTTTCAATGACATACCGTAAATATAACGTCCGACTAACAATAGTTGGAACGGCCGTCCCCAGACATACGATCGGCAGATCGTATGTCTGGGGAAATTTCCCTTTATAGTGGAAGAGCACGATCACCCGCTCTTCCCTATACATCATTTCATGTACACAAATGTGTGAAGCGCTCGTGGCCTAGGCGAACCGAGTGATTGGAATCAGTCACTTGGTTAAGCAACAACAGGCGCGGTCAGGTACGGGATGGGTGAGCGTCCCGTGACTACCGCTAGTGGCATTTTTCCGTGCGCTTCCGTGCTTCGCAAGGCACGCTAAGCCGTTGGTGCCGGCTGTCATATAATGGCAGTCGTTAAGCCATGTCAGAGGCCTTATGGGCGGCTTGATAACTTCTGACAGTAAGGCCCGCCACTGTCTTACAATCCTCCACCAACCCGGACTCGGCCCCCGTGGTGGAGCATGGTCTAACCTTCCCGCGATGCAGGAAGAGACCCGTGGCCCAGCAGTGGGGACATACAAGGGTTGATAACGAACGATAATGTGTGTCTTCTTCGCTCCCAGGTATAACCTTGACTATAATCTTACAGAGAAATTAATACCATACTAATAATGTTGTTTCAGCACTAATGTAACTACTTATTTTTCTTTTGTATGTTAATTTTAGTTTTATTTAAAATTGCAAATTTCGCTATCCGCACTTTATGTCTCTCTCTGGTGCTTCAATATTTTAAAAACCTATTTAGAGGCTAAAAATTTCACCCATGCCGGGATTCGAACCCGCAACCTCTGGCTATCCGTACCAGCGCTCTACCAATTGAGCCAATGGGCGACTCACGGCATCAGTGAAATTTCGAACCTCTTTACAATATTCTCTGTATTACGTACAGGCAGCGACATCTGACTTAAGCAAATTGCATTACTTACAGCCCCGACTACCTACTTTGCAGTTAGGTTTAACATCGGAACGATATCACTGTACCCGCATGATTACACTATTTTTATTTTTAATGCACTAACCCGTGCTTCAATATTGTTAAAGCTAAAATTTAATAACATTTAATTTGTTTTCGCTTTTATATAAAACTGGTTCCCCACGTTACAGGCCTAGCCTAGTGTGGGGACCCCTGGAACTTCTATTACTTGAGTCATAGCGTGCACCTTAATTCTGATATTTATGGTGTACACGTACGCCAAATTCTTTGGATTTTATATTCTTGTTTTTTTTTTGTGCAATAAACAATATTTTTATCTTTTATCTTTAGGTACGAGGCGATGACCCGGCTGTATTACCGCGGCGCGCACGCAGCCGTGGTCTGCTACGAGCCCTCCTGCCCCGCCTCTTGGCTGCGCCTGCGCCACTGGCTCACCGAGTTGAGGACTGTTGAAGAGGTTAAACTTATCATAAAATAGAAATTAAGTCAAAATAGTTTATTTGTTTGTTTATTTATTTATTTATTTATTTATTTATTTATTTATTTATTTATTTATTTATTTATTTATTTATTTATTTATTTATTTATTTATTTATTTATTTATTTATTTATTTATTTATTTATTTATTTATTTATTTATTTATTTATTTATTTATTTATTTATTTATTTATTTATTTATTTATTTATTTATTTATTTATTTATTTATTTATTTATTTATTTATTTATTTATTTATTTATTTATTTATTTATTTATTTATTTATTTATTTATTTATTTATTTATTTATTTATTTATTTATTTATTTATTTATTTATTTATTTATTTGTTTGTTTGTTTGTTTCTTTGTTTGTTCGTTCGTTCGTTCGTTCGTTCGTTCGTTCGTTCGTTCATTCATTTTTTTTACCCCCGCGCATCGCGCAATCAAGTTGCTTGTCATTAGCTCATGAATTTAAATCCGATTTCGGTAAAATATGCCGTCTTCAAACAGTGAAAGTAGTGACAACGCAGTTAAGAAGAGCCTAGCTGCACTTGAGAAGAAAGTTAGTGCCCAAACTGCTGAAATAAGGGCTTTAAAAGTGCAAATAAGTGAATTAATTTCTTTATTTAACAAAGAAATAGTGGGTACCAGAAAAATAAATTGCTTGGAATGCGAGCCGGTTAAGGTTCATCGTGCGGCGGAGACGCAGATACTAGTTGCCCCAAGAGTGAGCGAGACTGCGGCATCATCTACAAACTTAGAGTCGACAACATGTAAACAGACACCTGCAACTACATCAGCTGTTATGACTCGGCGGGGACGCCGAGAGGCCGCGGAAACAAAATCTACGGTACCCAAAAAAACCCTAAAACCAACTGCAACCGAAATTGTGAAAAGTCCCCGGGAAATTTGTACTAACCAAGCTGCTACATCTAAAGAACCACCTATCAATAATGTTGACGACAGTGAGTGGCAATCAGTTACCAGAAAACGCCATAGCCGGCCTGCGAATAAACGTACCCAGCGCATAGTGCGTTGTACCGGTGAGGTTAGTGACGTGCTGTCGGCTGCCGAAAGAATTCGATACCTGCACGTCTGGGGTGCGCGGCTGGACACTACAGAGAAAAATGTCATCGACTATCTCAACGCAAAGAATGCAAGTACTCTATATAGTGTCACGAAACTGGAACAAAAGATACAGCGAGATTATGCGTCATTTAAAGTCGGGGTCCCCGATCAAATGATAGATGAATGTCTCAATCCCATGTTCTGGCCCATCGGATTTTCCACGGATCCTTGGTTATTTCGGCTCGAACGAAGTAGACAAACCAAAGAAAATACCGAAGAAAAGTAAAAAGAACAGCGAATTTATACTCAAAACTTACTATCAAAATGTAAGATGGCTTAGAACAAAGTTACACCACTTTAAGAATAGAATCTTACTATCAGATGACCTAAACCTCATAGCGATTACTGAAACCAACTTAGACGACTCGATATATGACGCCGAGCTATGTCCCAGCGGCTGGAGTGTGCTGCGCCGAGACCGCGCCGCCGGCGGCGCGCGGCGCATCCGCTCCTGCGGGGGCGGCGTGTGCCTGCTGGCGCGGAGCCCTGTGCTGCTGGAACGTGTGGCAGAGTTCGAGACGTGTGACGGGGAGGATTTATGGGCGAGGTTCCTAGTGAATGGGCAGTATATCTACGTGTGTGTCGTATATGTACCGCCAAAAGCTAAAGATGAAGAATATTTCAAATGGTTCGAAGCCGTGGAAGAAATTTGTGCAAAACACAACAGTGCAAAAATATTAGTTCTTGGTGATTTGAACCTTAATAGTGCAACTAACGATGTAGTAAACTATTTCATTAACTGTTTTTTAACATTGTGCAATTTTTGTGAGTATAATTGTGTGCATAATAAGAATGACGGAAAGTTAGACGTGGTGCTCACGAGCTGCGAGCTTGAGGGCAGCGTGTGCGTGCGGCGGGCGAGTGCTGAGGAGGAACTGGTAAACATCGACGCATACCACCCGCCCCTCATGATACATATTCCATACAAGTTCTCTAAACAGGTAACATTACTTGAGCCATCAAATATCGATACATCTAAAGATTGGAATTTTGCAAGAGCTAATTTCCTCCTTTTATATAGTTTAATTAAAAACTTGGAGTGGAGTGAAATATATATTGAAACTGACATAAATAAAGCTTTAGGAAAATTTTATAACTATCTTTACAATATATTTGACCAATGCATTCCAAAGAAAATACGGAAGCAATCGTGTAGTCGCGCTTATCCAGTCTTCTACACGAAAGCGATTATCCGTGACATTGAGAATAAAGCGAAATACCACAAACAGTGGAAACAAACAAATAGTACTATAGCCTATTCAGATTTCAAGTACCTAAGAGCTAAAATAAAAATAGAAGTTGAGAAAGCACACAGAGAATACGTGCAGATGGTTTCTAAAAATCTCTGTAGAGATCCAAAACAATTCTGGAACTATATAAATGCGCTACGCAATCCGGGTGGCATAGAGCCAAAGGTAACGCTGAGTGGAGTAGATCGGGTGGGCGCGGACGCCGCGCAGGCTTTCGCAGAGCACTTCAGTTCAGTGTTTTTGCCGACGGCGCCCGCGCTCGACCCGAGCGCCGCCAGCGGCGCCGCGCCGGCCGACGCGCGCCGCGTTGACGTTCGTTCGGTTACCGAGAGGGATGTACGCCGAGCTGTCCGCGCGCTGCGAGCCGGCACGTCGCCCGGACCTGACGCCATGCCGGCCTGGGTTATTAAGGGGTGTATCGACGAACTCGTAGACCCAATTGTATATTTATACAACCTCATAATTGAAGCGGGTGAGTATCCGTCGGTGTGGAAAGAGTCCCGTGTATCGCCAATTCCGAAAAAGGGATCAAAAAGAATGATAGAGAACTACCGTCCGGTCGCTATACTGTGTGCACTGGCGAAGGTGTTTGAGATGGTCCTTCACGATGCATTAATGCCGCAATGTCAGCCTTACATCACCAGCGCTCAGCACGCCTTCCTACCCAAACGGTCAGTAGCAACTAATTTAGTCACCATGGTAGATCTTACTTCTAAAGAACTCGATGATCGAAATCAGGTCGATGTTGTATACCTGGATTTTCAAAAAGCATTTGACAGGGTTGATAATGACACAATGCTGCTAAAACTGGGTGCTATGGGATTCGTTCCTCGGCTTCTGAAACTACTATCAAACTATCTTTTGGATAGGAAACAGTTTGTTAAGTACGGACCTTACTTATCTTCATCGTACCCGACTCGGTCAGGCATAAGTCAAGGGTCAAATTTGGGGCCTTTCCTGTTCGTAATTTTAATTAACGACCTACCAGACGTGGTCCAACATTCCCGTGTCCTCATGTTCGCTGATGATGTGAAACTGATTAAGGTTATAAAAACCCAACAAGACTATGAGTTGCTGCAACAAGATATTGACGCTGTTCATCAATGGAGCATCCGCAACAAGTTGCTGTTTAATCTAAATAAATGCGAAGTGATGAGCTTCACTCGATCGCCTGTGCCAGTGCACCACCAGTACGCGATGGCAGGAGCAGGCATCTGCCGCGTGCAGGCGGTACGTGACCTCGGAGTGCTGTTCGACCCACAGCTCACGCTACGGCCGCACGCGCAGAATGTGGCGGCCGCTGCGCTACGCCGTCTGGGATTCGTAATGCGCGCCGCCGCGCCACTGAGCGCCGCCGCTAGTAAGGCACTATACGCTGCGCTAGTACGCAGCGTGCTTGAAACGAATGCTGTGGTCTGGGCCCCTCACGAGAAAAAATATATTCTTGTGATGGAGCAGGTCCAAAAAAGATTTTTGAGATATCTGTATAAGAAAATGTATGGGTACTACCCTTTTTTATATCCAACCCTTTTTCTACAGGGATATCTTGGATTCGACTCGCTAGAACTAAGGAGAAATGTGGCTCTTGCAAAATTTGTTTTAAATATAATAAGGGGTAAAATCGACGCCATCGACCTAGTCGAAAAAGTCGTTCGCTTATTTGTACCTAATGGGTATCGCAGGGCGCGGAGGCATAAACTATTCGCCGAGATGGATACCCGCACCAACCAGTACCAGTGCTCGCCGGTCGCGCGCGCGCTGCGGCTACTCTGTGCCCTGCTCGCTGAAGCACCAGAGTGTGATTTGTTTGCGGATGGAATTGAAAGTGTGGTGAAGGTATGTAAGAGAATGCTAGAAGATGTATGAAAGGTAGTGCTCTGATATAATATTGTAACGCTTTGGTGTAATTTTACTGTTATGTTACAATATTCATGTAAATAGATAAATAAATAAATAAATAAATAAATAAATAAATAAATAAATAAATAAATAAATAAATTCATTCTTAAAACTTGCAAGCCTAAAAAAAACTTGAAATACTAGAAGAAGATTCTTTGAGTTAGTGGCCTACCAAGTTATATATTAAACGGGTCAAATCGCGATTATTTATTAGGTAAATCGTAATTACCTTATTTCCCGACGTTTCGGCAGCGTTACAGTTGCCGTGGTCACGGGTAGACTGAAGCGGCGACTACAGTCAATTATTGTGGGTTTCTTTCAATTTTTCGCAGCTGGCCGACACACAACACTCACTACGTCAACGGATAGGTCCGGTGATAAAGCGCGTGACTTGTAATTACTTAGCACTGGATTCCACGTACTTGAAAGCTTGAAATCATCCTCTCTTTTGAAATTCTTGTGTCTGTGTCTGAAGTCAAAATATCACTCATATCATAACCTAGCTTTTGCTTGCGGCTTCACCCGCGTGGCCAACAGAAAAAAATGTTTGCTGGTCTGGAACTTGGCACCGACTCCAATGTATCTATATAAATAAAATTCAAAGTCCTGACTGACTGACTCACTCATCAACGCCCAGTCCAAGCCGTTGGACCTAGAAAGCTGAAATTTTGCACAGAGGGTCTATACTACAATGTAGGCAAGGCAACCCTAAGGGGGCGAAAAGGGTTGCCAAAATTTGTATGCGAGGTATAAAGAATGTTGTCTAATTTTCTTGAAACTTAAAATAAATACTCTTCAACGCTGTTGAACACGTGTTTCGCCGTTTTTTTTTTAAATATAACCCCTAAGGGAGTGAACGGGGTTGCAAAAACTAAAGTCCACGCGGACGCAGTCGCGGGCAAAAGCTAGTACTTCTCTAAATTCGAACTTCTCACATTTAGGGAAGAGCGGGTAGTCTTGCTAGAGCAAAAAGTCTTGCTAGAGCAAAAAGTCTTGCTAGAGTCTCTTGCTAGAGGGAAAATTCCCTTCATAGTGGACGAGTCCACTATGAAGGGAATTTTCCCGCCAGGCAGATCGTACTTGATCGGGATCGATCGTAAGCAGATCACTCGAGTTAAGCAATTGTAGGCGCAGTCAGGTGCAGCCGCTAGTGGCATTTTTTCCGAGCGCTTCCGTGCTTCGCAGGGCACGTTAAGCCGTTGGTGCCGGCTGACATGTGATGGCAGTCGTTAAGCCATGTCAGAGGCCTTATGGGCGGCTCGACAACTTCTGACAACAAGGCCCGCCGCTGTCTGACAATCATCCACCAACCCGGACTTTCTACCTTCCTTCCTGCCATGCAGGAAAGGACCCGTGCCCCAGCAGTGGGGACGTACAAGGGTTAATATCGAATTCAATCTCTTCCAGGACTGCAAGGTGTATCTCTGCGGCACAAAGAAGGACCTCCTAGACTCCGGAGCAGTGTCGCGCGCCGTCGATGAGGACACGATCGCTGCGTACGCGCAGGGCTTGAGAGGCCACTTCCTCACCTCCAGCAAGACTGGCGAGAATGTCGGTGAGTGAAGAATCGTTAAACGGAAAATGTGTTTTTTTTTTTACGTAGCCTCTTTTGTGTCCCACTGCTGGGCAAAGGCCTCCCCCAACTCAGACCAGATGTTTCTGTCTTGTGCCACCTCAGACCACTCCGGCATGTGTCGGTCGAGATCGTCTCGCCAACGTTTTCTTGGCCTACCTCTCCTGCGACGACCGTCTCGTGGCACCCACTCGGTGGCAAGTCTCGCCCACCTAGGTCCCACCCACCATCCCAATGCACCCGGATAGGTGGGCGAGTAGGCGGGAAAATGTGTTAGCTAATAAAAAATCCTAAACAGAAATTGGTAGAGTTTCTGGTAAACTGGCACGTGTATTTAATATTTTTATTTTTCTTGTCCTATGTCTATATGACACATTTTATTCAAACCTACTTCCAAAATAAACACCGTATTGTACACAGTATACCCTTCTATTATTATAATTATAAAATAAATGTACCAAAATAGGCGTCTTGTAGGGTTCCTTTACACACACACACACACACCCGTACGCATACACACACACGTGTGTACGAACTTGTAAATACTTGTTAAAGATAACGTTATACTATTTTTATTTTTAATGCACTAACCCGTGCTATAGTTCTATTTTTAAATAGAGTCGGCCGATTGACGTTTACTGTGTTGTCAGACAACAAAAAAAAACTGAGAGTGATGTACTAAACATTTTTTCAGTTCATTCACTCGGTGAACGAATGACTTGTTTATTTTTGTTCTTTAAATTATTTTAGTTTACGAATGAACGATTATTGACCTATTATTAGTTATATTACTTATCTCAAGCAAAAATTATAACAAATAGAAGTGATTCTTATATTTTTGAATTAACAAAATTATAAACAATTAAAAAAAACGTATGCAAAAGATTGTAGAAAATCATGTTAGCGATGTTTAAATATAAGGGGCAAATGATTGGTACCACGAAAATAACCTGGCTTAAATTTAATTAATTTAATGATCGGAAATGTCACTGGCACTTGATTCACTGGTACTTGATTCATTTAAATTTATGACAAATTCATCAATAACGCCGTCAATGAGGTGGTCGAGATTGCACATTTTGTCTTCTTCCTTGATCGCGTGAGACACACAGTCACTCCATTTTTGGGCGGTTACTTTTCTTAACCCTTCTTCTAAGAGCGATTTTACCTCCGCCATTTTGAATATTTTGTTATTCATGGCCACATGACCTTTTACCTGCGCCCATACCAGTTCAATGGGAATAAGTTCGCAATGGTATGGGGGTAGGCGTAAGACAGTGACACCGTGCTCCGCTGCCGTCTTATGCACAACATATTTGTTGAGGCAAAGTTCTTTGTTCTGCCTAACGATATCCATTAGGGTGGCTTTTACATAAGTTGCATCGAATGATAAGTTTTTGCTTGTTAGCCACTCCTGTATTCTTGCTTTAATCCAAGACATCGTAGGCAGTAATTCCACTTTTCTGGAGTGGTAGGGGATGAAACAGGCTTTTTGGGTAGGATATTCTAACCCCGGTATTAAAGTTGATGGCAACAAATCGAATACATATTTGTAGACGTTGCGAATCATTTCTTTTTCAGTCACGGTGAAAGCAGATGGTCGTCTTTTTTTCTTGGGAGATGGGAAATTGTGTTCCGTGGAGAAACCAGGTTGAGGTTCCATCCTGATGGTCAGTGAGCAACAAACTTAACAATAACCACAAACACAACTTAATAGAACTCAACAAAAAACACCGTCATCATCGTCATCGTCAGGCTATACTAGTCCACTGCTGGACATAGCCCTCCCCTAATGAGCGCCATAGCACCCTGTCTTCAAAAACAACGTAACAAAACTTAACCGACAAATTGCAACAAAAAAAACTCAACAATAATAATAACAAGAAATCGCGTCCGCAATGAAAACATTCGTGCACTCAGACCAGTGGTAAGGAGCCGAATGAAATACTTTCCTCAAAAACAATTGAAGGCCGATATTGTTCCGGTTGAAGACAGTGGAATAATACTAAGAAGCTCGGACCATGGAGGGCGTGAATCAGCATGTCCTTTGTAAATGGCATTGTTCCGGGGAAGGTGCAATTCGAAAATGGAACTCGTCCTAATCGTAATTTGCTAAAACGTAGAAAGTTTTAATATTTTTATTTCGTCTTGAACGAATTTCGTAATGAATGATTTTACGTAACCAATCACTTGTTGCAAACACTAGTGAAATTAATCTGGCAACATTATTTCAGAAAATGACTTTTGTTATTGTCAAACG
Organism: Yponomeuta sedellus; assembly: GCA_934045075.1. Classification (NCBI taxonomy): domain Eukaryota; kingdom Metazoa; phylum Arthropoda; class Insecta; order Lepidoptera; family Yponomeutidae; genus Yponomeuta; species Yponomeuta sedellus. The sequence continues at coordinate 941,096 of OW203750.1, read as the reverse complement.
ACCGACTCGATCTAAAAATATTACTATAAGGACAATTTTAAAAAACCTATTTAGAGGCTAAAATTCCACCCATGCCGGGATTCGAACCCGCGACCTCTGGCTATCCGTGCCAGCGCTCTTTCCAACTGAGCTAATGGGCGACTCACCGGCACCAGTGAAATTTCGAATCTCTTAGACTATTCTCTGTATTACGTACAGGCAGCGACATCTGGCTGACGTAATTTGCATCACTTGCAGCCCCGAGTACCTACTTTGCAGTTAGGTTTTACATCGGAATGATATCGCTGTACCCACATGATTATATTCTTCTTATTGCACTAAACCGTGCTAAGGACAGTTTTAAAAACATATTTAGAGCCTAAAAATTCCACCCATGCCGGGATTCGAACCCGCGACCTCTGGCTATCCGTGCCAGCGCGTTTCCAATTGAGCTAATGGGCGACTCACCGGCATCAGTGAAATTTCGAACCTCTTTAAACTATTCTCTGTATTACGTACAGGCAGCGACATCTGGCTTAAGTAAATTGCATCACTTACAGCCCCGACTACCTACTTTGCAGTTAGGTTTTTACATCGGAATGATATCACTGTAAAACTTGTAAATACTTACTTGTTAAAGATAACATTATACTATTTTTATTTTTAATGTACTAACCCATGCTAAGGACAATTTAAAAAAAACATATTAAGAGGCTAACAATTAAATTGAGGCCATTAGCTCAATTGGAAGAATGGAATTGGAAAAAATGTTTTCTGTTTTCTTTTCCAGACGAGCTATTCCAACGGATCACGGACGACTGCGCGGCGGACCTCAAGCTGATGAAGGCAGTTGAGGAGCAACGCGTGCAACTCATGAAGGAAGAGGAGGCGTATAAAGCCAAACATAAAGAGTACTGTTTGTGTTGACGAGAGTTAATGGTAGGGGAGAGAGAGACTCATTTGAGGAGCAAAGTGTGTGAGAGGCGGAGGACGTCATACTGGTGAAGGCGATTGAGAAGCAACGTGTGATACTCGTGAAGGAAGGGGAGGAGTAAAAGGCCAAAGATAAAGAGTACTGTTCGTGTTGACGAGAGTTAAAGGATGGAGAGTGGATCATTTGAGGAGCAAAGTGTGTGAACTGGTGAAGGCGATTGAGGAGCAATCTGTGCAACTCACTTGAAAAGGTAAAACAGAGGAGTATAAGTGGATTTCAAAAATGTTGAAGGGGATTGAGGAGCCAATGGTGCAACTCATGAACAAAGATACCTCATGTAATTTAAAATAGAATTGGCCATGCTACAGTTTTTAATATGAACGGAAATCTCAAAACCATTTCGAGAATTTTGCTTTTCGTATTTTTATTTATCAGATTTGTAAATAAGTATATATTTTTAAGATGATTATCTTTTTAAAATATTCAATAAAAAGCTCTGACCTTAAATGTCTGTTGTATGACGTCAGCAAAGGCAGTTTGAGTATTAATCCTTTGCCTTACAAAAAGAAAAACGAAATGTCAATGTGACGGATGTCATTGACATCCGTGGTCCGTGGATTATTTGCGTAGAGGGAGTAAAACTATAGAGCAAGCCACAGCGCACACATACAAGTTTTAAATGAAACAAACTTCGTAGCGACCATGGGTGAGAAAGAGATAGAGTAAAACAGCAAAAGTGTAACTGCTTTTTTTGTTTGCCCCCAGTGTCAAGTTGACGTTTTTGGGGGCAAACAAACGACAAGATTTTGAAAATGTAATCATATTTAACGCTACGCTAGCCGTTTCGAAGAGCAACCGTGTATTTGTGAAATGATATATTAAAAGTGACCTAAATAGAGAAAGTATGGTGAATTGTAGTGTACTCGTATGCAGAAATCGTTAAGAAAGAGCTTTGGGGGAAGTTTTCTTTGATAGGTAAGTAATTATTGTGTTTCAATTATTGTTTAGCCCAAAGTTGCCTTATGTTGAGTATTTTAGTTAAGTTTCAACTAGTAGCTTTGCAACTAGTCCGTAAGAAAAGCAATTTAATAGAATTTTCTTTCCTAACCTAAAAAAACGAAGAGTAAAAAAATGTTGCCATCCGTTTATGTCGAAAATCCCGATCATTACTTGACCATGTTGGCAGACGTTATAAGCGACCGTACGATGGGAAAATAAAAAGTAGTATTCCCTAAGAAGGCTGCTAAAAAAACAGAACGTTTTCAAAACCTTTGTTTTATTACTTTAAAGTAAACAATCGATTAAACATAAACACACTATTTTTCGGTTTCTATTTATCCCCGTAAAGGGTTTTACTGTAATGTTAATATTATTGCTCTTGTTTGAGAAAAATCCACACATCACCCATAGCGCTTAATATGTTGTTTTGCCAAAAGTGTGCCGTTTAGAGTTTCATTGCTCAGCCTATTTCGGATCTTTGTTTTAATAAGATTGACTGAACTGAAGCAGCGTTCATAATCTGTGTCACAAAAACGAGTAACCGGTTACGTCGCACATTAGTTAGATTTACCTTAAGGGTTGCTACTTAGTAAGTAAAAGAATAAATAGTGACGTGCTATGTTGGTATTAGTACTTTGGTTGAATAAAATCTAAAAAAAGTCGTATGTTTACGTGCGATTTCTGCCCCTTGATCGTACGAGTATATGCAACATAAATGTAAAACATCGTATGAATACGATTTAAATCGTATATCTGGCAACGCTGCGTGATCATTACTTAACTCGAAGTCCCAGACTTCGACGGCTTGTCCTTGTACAGATATTAAGTTACAAACGTAATCAAAATATATTATGAATCTTTAATACTTAATGTTTCGTTATTAAAAATCAAATGTACCTAAAACTATAACCCGGGCTTGGCCCCTGCGGTGGAGTATGGCCTAACCTTTCTGCGATGCAGGACCCGTGCTCCAGAGTTATGGACATACAAGGGTTGATATCGAAATCTATAATAAAAAAAATAGAGACAGAAACATTACGGCTACAGCACTGAATTATCAAATATAATATCCTGATGCTTTGTTAGATAGCTGCATCGCCTTCCTATGTGACTTGTTGCCCATATAATTTTTCAGCATTCATTCCACTCAGCAGAAAATGTGTCAACTCGAATTTATCGCAAGAACCCTTTCGGTGTTTTTGTGCATTCTGCCGCAAGCAATGTGCCCTTGAATTCAGTATAGAATTCAAATTTGAATTTGTATCAATGAATCTCGTACAATACCGTCTAGCCGCGATCGTTTATTAGGTAAAACGTAATTACCTTATTTCCCTAATAAATAATCGACCCGTTCAATATACAACAGCTATGTATGAGTATCGCGAGTAATAATACTAAAGTTATTACTTATTATATTTTAATGTATTACAATATTTATTAATATTAGCAATGTTTCTTTTCCAGATTTCTTCAAAATAGTTCTGTTCTGGAAAAATGGGTGCTAGCATTTAGAAGAGAGAACTGGTCACCTACATCAAATGCTCGAATATGCTCTCTACATTTCGACAAAATGTACATTTTGGTGGTCTAAGGTACCCTTCGAAAGATTTTTTATATAGTGAATTTATATATGAAAAAAACTTATTAATAAAACAGTTTATGATTGTATTCCATTGGTGGTCCTAGATAGCGTCCCTAAGAGCCTTAACTTGTAAAATTTAAACGTGTAAAATAAAACGTATTTTTAATTATACAAAATGACAATTGTTTATAAAACGTTTGCTACGTTCTGCAAACAATTGTCAGACATGTATGATTAATAAAATTCAAAACTAAATCTGCATTTTTATTCATGGCCTATGAACGACTGAAATATTTTATCCCCATTATGGCAATTCACTTTTACTGTGGCAACATTCACGCACACAAACAAATAATATTCACCGACGTGAAAACGGTTACACTGTGCCTTGATCTATAGTTCTACTCTATCTACGATTATTTGTTTATTAATGTTATTGACTGTCTTGTTTGTTAGACCACAGAATACACGGTTAGCCGACCAAATCAACACGTTTAATTGATAGGTGAAATCAACTGACGTTAATGACATTTGTTTTTTTTTTTTATGTAGGCAAAGACATTCTCTTCAAACATGTTCTCATACCACAAAATTTTAGAAAAATATTAAAAATATAAATAATAAAATTCAAAACTAACGAAATTAGTTTCTTGAAATGAAATGAAATCCAAATCCATATTTCCGAAATTAATTATAAAAAAACGTTTATCAAAAATAACTAGCATGGCCAAATTGGAGTCATAGCCAAGAGTCGTAGAACATAACTGTGAAATTACAAACTCTTACCCCCTGTTTCTCGTACGGTTATTTCACTCTTAACAGCTGTCAATTGGCCAAAGTGCACAGAAAATAAAACCACTGTTAATGCCGTTCTCACGAGGAGTATACTGTCTCGCTCACACATTTTTTTTTGTGATTGTAATAAAGTTATCTAAAATATAAAAATTATTCGCTGAATGTGTTGGTAAGCGCAAATGTCGAGAGCAGCTGAACCGATTTCTATAATTCTTTTTTTTTTAATATTCCTTGAAGTACGAGGATGGTTCTTACGGAGAGAAAAATAAAAAAAAAACAAAGAATCAACTGTAAGGCGGTACGAAGTTCGCTGGGTCAGCTAGTTCTTGATAAATTCTTATATATGATATGATAACTTGACAGTAACGCCCGCCATTGTCTTACAATCCTCCACCAACCCGGACTTGGCCCCCGTGGTGGAGTATGGCCTAACCTTCCTGCGATGCAGAAAGAGACCCGTTCCCCAGCAGTGGGGACTTACAAGAGTTGATATCGATGGATCGAATAAAATTATTATACTCTTTATGTATGTGGTATGAGGGTTTAATTGCGGATATTGAATATCCGCCATGTTATATTGTGCGAGCAACACAGCCCGCTCCACGTACAGACTATTCTTATACGAGAAACCGGGGATATTAGTGGTGCTGTAAGGATTGCTTTGTTAACCCTTTATGAATAGTTTTCGGTAAACAACTTCTTTTAAGCTTTAATTCGCCAGCCAAATTGTAATGTTATTCCAATGAACTTGTAAATATTAAAAGTAACGTTAGTTTAGTACTTTTTTAAGTATGTAATGAAATACGTAAGTAAATAGAAATGCTTTATATTTTTCGGTGTGGTTTTATTGATACACAATTCAATTGAGGGCCCTTACAAACGTCTGGTTGACGTCAACCAACTAAACGCACTCACTTTTTTTTTAGCCCTATAAAGGGCACCCTCCGGAGGACACGGAGGAGGGAGGTGGTGACTGCTCATGCATAACAGCACGGACCCGGCCGTGCTGCCAATGTGGGACTCACAAGAAGTGCGCCTACCCACTAAACACCACCTTGGGGCTAGTTTTGGTCCTAAGGACCCCTTAACCGACATCGGAGCGACCCCATCGAGGCCGAGGAAGGGTGCGACGCACTCTCACACCCTCCCAACAGTTTTATACAGAGCAGGAAGTGGTATTACACTCGTGTGCTTTCGGCGAAAACCGAAGCCTACTCTAGAGCCCGAGGTATATTCTAAAAGCTAACATACTATACATAATCATTTCCACAGTGCCAGTGTACTTTCTGTGTAAATCATCAATTTCTTTGTCCTTGGCACCCCTTAATGACCCACGAGAACAGAGCGGAGGTCCTGAACACCACCAAGAAGGGAGCTAGAGAATTTTGGACGTAAAATGCACCCAAATGCTACCTCTTAATCTTCTGCAACTAGTCATACAAGGGAAGATTCCCTAGTGTAACAAATCCAGTTTTTCAATCGTTATCAACCTTTGTATGTCCCCACTGCTGGGGCACGGGTCTCTTCCTGCTTCGCAGGAAGGTTAGGCCATACCCCACCACGGGGGCCAAGTCCGGGTTGGTGGAGGATTGTAAGACAGTGGCGGGCCTTACTGTCCGAAGTTATCAACCCGCCCATACGGTGGCCTTCGACACGGCTTAACGACTGCCATTACATGACAGCCGGCACCAACGACTTAACGTGCCTTGCGAAGCACGGAAGCGCTCGGAGAAATGCACTAGCGTTAGTCGCGGGACGGTCACCCATCCTGCGCCTGTTGATGCTCAACTCAAGTGATTGATTCCAATCGCTCGGTTCGCCTAGGCCACGAGCGGTTCAATGTTTTTAATGGAATGAAAGAAAAAGGAGACTAGGAAGAATGGCTTGTATTTTGCTTGTTAACCTACTTATCTATTTTCTTTCTTTTTCTCTCTCTTCGTTATTTTATTTATTTTTAACCTACCCACGTTCTTTCTTTTTTCTTTATTTCAGTCTGCGACGCGACGTATTTTACATACCTCTACTATATTTTGAGGGCATACATGTACTTGAGGTACTACTCAGGTAATGAAATAACACAATTCTGTCGTGTAAAAGAATATTTAATAGGTACCTACATAAATAAATTAATTTAATTATTGTTTTAATACATACTTAATGATTAACATCTTAGTATCAACCTCAGGTTTCTCGTATGCTAACAATTTGTTACACTTTAACGTTAATGTATCTATATTGTCGCGGTCCTATCCCGAACCATCTAGAATAGAGCCTTCTAGAAGCCTATCAAATAGTCGCCGCATGCTGCGTTTTAGTAAACAATAAACGCCGCAAGCAATAACGACTCGTATGTCTACTAGCATAAGGTTCAAAACTCTCTGAATGGGTTACTGTTCGAGCGACGTTGCCGCGTGTACCGAGTGTAGGTACGTAGGTGCGGGAATGTTCTAGAACCCTGGCCGGCGGATATAAATAGCGGCCGCCGCGGCGCGCTGTCAGTTCCGTTTGGAAGAGCGAAGAGTGAACTTCGAGCGAATATACCTGCGATACGAGCGATAACCTACGACCTCAGCGATACGATTGGACCTGCGACTGGAATCTACGTGTGGACTTCGTGTCGTGAAGACCTGCAGAATAGACCCTGCGTGAATAAATCCTAAGAAGTTGTCATTGGCGTTTTACATCCAAATCCAGAACCCTAGCCCGTAACAATATGTACTTATGTCTCCGGAAAATGACAAGATCCGCAAGTTTATGAATTACCTAGGAAATTCATAAACTTTCGTAGGATTGTCAACGAGAGGTAAATTGTGTTACTTTACGTCCACATTTTCGCAAATTGTTAATTTTCGAAGTCCCTTGGTAAATTTATAAACTAACGGATATCAATTCGTAAAATTCTAAACCGTTTGACCAATCACAGAAGAGCTTTTAATTTTACGCTTTTATAAAGTACGGTAAATAACACACTGCTCTCTGATTGGTCGATGTCGACAGTGGCAAAGCTTGTGTGTATGTACAGTCTATTTATTCTTACTTGTCCAAATTAGTAAACAAGATTCTAACCTTAAAATTGAGATTAGATGCCTAAACTAGACATTTTCACGCAAATTCATGAACTATATTTATAAAATTGGCAGCGTGTTATCTAAAAGTGTTCCAAGTTACTTCATTTATGGAAATATGGCAGTTTTGTACTAAAAAGTTACAGTTTAAGGGTAGAATCTTGTTTACTAAATTGGACAAGTAAGAATAAATAGACTGTATGTCTTTGTATCTTTACATGTTTTATGTGCTCTGGTGTACAATAAAGAATATTCTTATCTTATCTTAATGCTATATAGTCAACGGTGTCTGCCTTAAAACGCGGTCAGCCGATTTGTGAGCAGAGTGAACTAACAACAACGCAACCATGATTTCATCGAGTTTACATGCAAAATGTTAGCGATGTGCGGGTTCCGATTGAAGTCAGCAGATGAGGAAAAGAATAAGGCAGAAGCCGTTGGATTTCAAAAACGATATGTGGTTGTGCGTGAGTGCCGCTAGGGTGCGCTAAATTCGGTAGCTAATGGCCGACTGACGTGAGCTGCGGCGTGGGGATGCCGCTGTCACACACACAGCGACGCGCACGCGCACACTTGTGTGTTTATCATAACATAGGCACAGTTTAAAAGACAGCCCTGTCGGTAACACAAAATTTAGCAACTATCATTATTGCATTGTTCGAGAATGCAAAAACATGTCAATAAAATTCCCCGGGAATTTGTGGATTCGTGTACCCAGTGAAATAAACATACGAAAAAATTGGCTCAAACTTGCCAAAAGAGACCCCGATACTTTATCGACCGAAACTCGGGTGTATTTACGTGTAGATCACTTTGATGTAAGTCCTATAATAATCTATGTGCACTGGCTCTGGCTGACAGATGTTTGTTTACAAACCAAAGATGCTTTCAACATGGCGGATAGCGTTTTCACCGTTCCGAATTAAAAGCGGAAAATATTTTTTTTATTTGCAAATATTATATTATGGCACGGATAGCCAGAGGTCGCGGGTTCGAATCCCGGCATGGGTGGAATTTAGCCTCTAAATAGGTTTTTGCAAATATTGCAGCCATCCTACTTACTTAGCAAAGTCAATATTCGTCAGTTTCTTACGTTAAATACTACAGGAAATATTAATTTGTCGCGTCAAATTTGATACGAGTCAAGTAGCGGATTGGTCTAAGTCCATAAAAAAAACAACTGAAGAGTGCACTAACAGATGGAAAGCGTACGAGAAACCGGCGGTAAAGCTTAACGAGTAGATATTTTTTATTCTACTACTTACCTATTTTTTCTTGATCGCAATATCGTATTATACGTTCCTAGCATTTTATCTAGGTTCAGTCTTCTATTTTTAACCTTAGTGCGACAGAAGTGTGTGACGTTTTTAGCGTTATCTTTTTTCCGATTGTTCCCATTAGTCGTCTCTAGCCCTGTCCCCCGGGGTGACAGCTAGGAATTGTCTTCCCGGTTGTCACCCGGGTGACGATTCGTAGCTACTGTTCCCTTTGGATGCTGACTAGAGGAGACAAATGTTAAGTCTATATTCTTTTTAATGCACTAACCCGTGCTAAGGACAATTAAAAATTCCACCCATGCTGGGACTCGCACCCGCGACCTCTGGCTATCCGTGCCATTGCTCTCCTAACTGAGCTAATGGGCGACTCACCGGCATGAGTGAAATTTTGCAAATTACTTCAGCCAGATGTCGCTGCCTGTACGTAATACAGAGAGGTTCGAAATTTCACTGATGTCGCCCATTAGCTCAGAGGAAGAGCGCTGGCACGGTGAGCCAGAGGTCGCGGGTTCGAGACCCGGCATGGGTGGATTTTTTTTGAAGGTGTTATACTTGTCCTAAGCACGGGTTAGTGCATTAAAAAGAATATAATCATGTATACTGTCGGTGTAAATATATTGGTCTGCGGCACTCTACCTTTAAATTAGCACATTAGACTGCTATGCTAAGTTGTCGGTCTACGCTTTTCGGACTACACAGGACTGCCGACGTAAATATGTCGCCCAATAACCAAATCTACGTCTGTCGGAAAACACTGGACTGTCGACGTAAATAGGTCGCCCAAATCTACGTCTGTCGGAAAACACTGGACTGTCGACGTAAATATGTCGCCCAAATCTACGTCTGTCGGAAAACACTGGACTGTCGACGTTAATGTGTCGCCCAATAACCAAATCTACGTCTGTCGGAAAACACAGGACTGTCGAAGTAAATATGTCGCCCAATAACTATCACTGTATAAACTTCTCCTCCCCGTTAGCCTGTATCTTCTCTCGGCGCGCGGGCGCCTTGTTGGGGGGTCGCTTCAGGCCTCTGTGGACTAGCTTGTTGTGCGTGTAGAGAGCCGCTTGCTGCTTGAAGGTCTTCCCACACTCGCTGCACATGAAGGTACGCTCCTCGGAGTGGATCAGTTTGTGGGACTTCAAAGCGTCGACTCTCTGTTGGTAATGAGACGGGAATAAATTAAAGTTAAGTAAAAATGCTTCTGTGTGGTGTCGGCCTAGAGAATAGCACCAACCCAATTCTTCCCGCGGGTGTCGTAAAAGGCGACTAAGGGACAAACCGGGGGGTGGGCAGCAGCGCCCCCTGCAGTACAATTCCACCGAACTGCGATCCCCAACCCGCATGCCCAGCGTGGGGATTATGGGCATTGCCCCCCAATTATGGCACAACCTTGCGCTATGGCGCTCATTAGGGGAGGGCTATGTCCAGTAGTGGACTAATATAGCCTGAAGAAGAGAAAGTGAAAATTATTTATTTAGTCAAAGGTAATTGGCAGCGTGCAGTGTCTGGCGGGTCCCACGCTCGGTAAATCCTGTATCGTGGGCACCCGTTTGTGGATTTCTAACAGTAGAAAGTACCACTGAGGCAGGAAGGGTGTTGCACAAAAATTAAGGATTTAAACTAAAGCTATAAACTTAAAGAAACTAAATAATTATTTAATAAAGCTATAAACTTAAAGAAACTAAATTATTATTTAATAAAGCTATAAACTTAAAGAAACTAAATTATTATTTAAATTGGACAAGGACAGTATTATCTTGTAAGCAGAGGGTATCTTTCTCCAAGAGAAGAGCGATGGAAGGCCGAGCATAGCCTATCCAGTTGAATGCATTTGAGTAAATGAATTTGGATTAAAAATTAATAAAAGAGTGAATGAGTGACTGAATGAATGAAGAGCGAGTGAATGAATGAGTGAATCGTCCAGTGACTCCTGCGGGAAGCATACTCACAAAGAACTCCTTTCCGCATATGTTACAGGGAAAACTTTTCGTCCGATTCACGCCGTGGAGCATCGTCTTGTGGTTTTTGAGATTCCAGGCAGATATGAATATCTGGAACGAACGGGTTAGGTATATAATACAATTCGTGAAGATATATTACGCTTAAACCGCCAGGTGGAAAAGTCAGCGATAGCGGAACATCTGCTTGAATCAGGATCAAACCACTGGATAGAATTGCACAAACCATCGGTACTTTCCAACGATCGCCATTATTATAGCCGAATTGTGCGTGAAGCGGTTGAAATTAAGAAACACAAAAATTTTAATCGGGAATGTGGTTTCAAACGTGGGTCCCGGTCATCAAGAAGTGTTCGAGTCGAAAAAAGTCGCATGGCTTATCGTCCGTGTAGTGTGTCGCAACACTAATAGTGTTTTGTGATGGCTTATTGAGGGTAGTCTGAAAAGAGTGGTTCTCCTTACTTGCGGTGTGTAAGTGAGGATTGCACTACATCGGTTACTTTAGATAAAGACAATAACATACTACGAGAGCCTAAACTAAGGTTCTATGGTGTTTTGACCTACTGATGCGATGAGAAACGGCTCTTTTGGGAATACGGGTGCCATGAGAGACGGATATTTGGCATACGCCTGCTACGAGAACCGGGAGTTTTGACGAACTGATGCGATAAGAAACGGCCTTTTGGCCTATGTTTATTTAAAGAAAGTAATATTTTGAAACGGGTGTTTTGGGAACGGGTGTTTTGGGCAACGGATAGCACGTTCCGAAACGTCTGAAACCTCATCAGCCGAAGATGCGAACGGGTGCCAGCCATCAGTCTTCTCGTGACCGCGATGACTGTAACGTCGTCAAAACGTCGAGGTAAACTAGCAATAAATTACTAAGCGATTAAGCCCCGAAAATATTAAACAAGCTTGCCTGAAACGCGGTTCAAAAGATGTGTAAAGTACACTTTGTGCCGAAAGGGCTACTAAAGCATGAAACTCTCATAGAAATCTCTTACAGAGATAAGCTCGCCTTTGTACATGTATTTTCCTGTATTGTATTTTTTCGTGTGCAATATAGTATAATAACAGTAACATAATAGTACATTATGATATAAGTGCGGTAAGTTGAAAATTACAGCCGAGGCGATATTACTAGCCCGAGCCATCGGCGAGGGCTACAAGGAAGCAGAGGCTGTAATTTTCGAAGCGCACGTATGTCATACGACGTTTTATAACATATTTACGAGGAAATTAATAAAACTCTGACTTTGTTATCATCACTACTTGACGACATTTTCAAATAAAAACAATACATCGAAAAGAAAAAGCGCGCGGATTTATTTTTACTTGTCCACAAATAAGCGATGCGCGCGCATCAACTTTTTTTTTTTAGGCAAAGGTACAAAAACAGCCAGTATTACTAATAAAGTAAATTAATATTTTTGTGTTTTTGTTACAGATAAATGGTTGTAATTTATTGTCAAAATTAATTAAATTAAAGAATTCAATGTTTATTTGTTATATTTTATTTCCCAAAGTTTATTTTATTCATAAAATATTGACCACTTTCTTGACATAAAACCTCTTTGCTAAGATTTTTAAAAGTATCGTTAATTTTTAGACGGAGTATCTTAAAACTTTATTAAAAAAAAAACACGTGCCTTTTACATTACATTATCGCACAAGTACGTAATGAGATACATTACGATATTGAAATTGGTGTAATTACAACCACTTTACGAGCAAATATGTTATAAAGGATTATTTAGATGCCAATTATGTCTGGAATTAAAGCCAGTAAGTACAATGCATGAGTTCTATGTTTTATAATAATAACTCTGTTAATTAAGGACTTTGAAAAGACTAAGTAAGTATGGAGATTTTATTTCCATTTTGAAATGGACACCTAGTAAACTTTTAACGTTCATTAAGCCCCAGTTTATGTGTCAGCCCGACCGACTGACTGGCTAATGTTTAGGCATTTAAAGTTATTGATGACAATCATGGAATCTTAATCTCAATTCTTCCCGCGGGTGTCGTAAAGACTAAGGGACACAAACCGGGGGTGGGCAGCAGCGCTCCCTGCAGTACAATTCCACTGAACTGCGATCCCCAACCCGCATGCCCAGCGTGGGGATTATGTGCTTAACCCCCTATGATAGCACAACGTGGCGCTCTTTAGGGGAGGGCTATGTCCAGCAGTGGACTGGTATAGCCTGACGACGATGATGGAATCTTATGATATTGGTAGCAACTGAGTTTTAATATGACTTGAGAAAAGATGGTCAGAGTGGAGTTTTTTTTCAGCTGTTTTATTCTCCACTACACTACGGCCCGAAGGCAGCGGCTTACATTTTACATTGTACATTGACATTCAGCAAACAGAATGTTCCGTGCTTCGCAAGGCACGTTAAGCCGTTGGTGCCGGCTGTCATGTAATGGCAGACGTTAAGCCATGTCAGAGGCCTCATAGGCGGCTTGATAACTTCTGACAGTAAGGCCCGCCACTGTCTCACAATCCACCAACCCGGACTTGGCCCCCGTGGTGGAATATGGCATAACCTTCCTGCGATGCAGGAAGAGACCCGTGTCCCAACAGTGGGGACATATAAAGGGTAGTCGGGGCTGTAAGTGATGCAATTTACTTCAGCCAGATGTCGCTGCCTGTACGTAATACAGAGAATAGTGTAAAGAGGTTCGAAATTTCACTAGTGCCGGTGAGTCGCCCATTAGCTCAATGGGAAGAGCGCTGGCACGGATAGCCAGAGGTCGCGGGTTCGAATCCCGGCATGGGTGGAATTTTTTGCCTCTAAATAGGTGTTTTAAAATTGTCCTTAGCACGGGTTAGTGCATTAAAAATAGTATAGACATAATATAAAGGGTTGATATCGAAACAGAATGCAAATTCGATGCGTTGATTTTTTTAATTTGATCCGACATACCTTATTGCAAATGTCGCAGGCGAACTCGGATTTCTTTAAGTGGAAGAAATCGTAGTGGCTCTTCCAGCGAGCCTCGGTCACGAACTCCTTGTTGCATTCCGAGCACTGGAACCTGCGCGGGAATGAAACGAAATAGAAAACATGGAACGTTGAATAACTTTTATAATAATAAATAACACTGGAACGACTTCAGGTGTGGTTTTATTTGTAAATTAGTAAAACAGAAAACTGGATAAGAACGGATAAACGGAGAAGCAGGTAAAAAGTCAGATCTGGTCAAAGGGTAAAGCAGTAGTGATGAAAAATGAGGACAATCGAAGAATGTGTGACGTAATTTAAATATTTGAAAATGATAGAAAAAGAAATAATAATGGTAATAATAGACGACCTCTGTGGCGTAGCGGTAGCGCGTCTGCCTACCATGCAAGAGGTCCCGGGTTCGAATCCCGGCTGGAAACAAAAAAAAAAAGCCCATGTCTTGGATGTTTACATGTTTGTGAGGTCGTTGTTCTGGTTCCCACGACACAGGGTATCCTAGTGTGGGGCCAGGAGCAATGTATGTGCCTGTATGTAAATGTTATGTTATAAATGGTGTAAAGAGGTTTGCACCGTTACAAACATGAAGCGCTCGTGGCCTAGTCGAACCGAGTGATTGGAATCAATGACTAGAGTTAAGCAACAACAGGCGCGGTCAGGTGGTGGATGAGTGTCCATCCCGTGACTACCGCTAGTGGCATTTTAATCCCAGCACTTCCGCGCTTCGCAAGGCACGTTAAGCCGTTGGTGCCTGCTGTCATGTACTGGCAGTCGTAAAGCCGTGTCAGAGGCCTTATGGCCGGCTGGAAAACTCCCGAACTTACAGAGGCTACATGAAAAAAACTGACTGACTGGGCAGTGACTGGAAGAGGAAAGCCGAAGGCTCAGTGGCGTGTCTTGGGATCATAATAAAAAAATAAAAATCATCATCAACAGCCCATTATGTCCCCACCGAGGGGCACTGGTTATTCCCTGGGGAAGGTATAGGCCATACTCCACCACGGAGTATCAGTCCGGATTGGTGGACACTCGCAACACTAGTGGCTGGTCTTACTGTCAGAAGTTTCAAGCCGCCGTAAGGCCTCTGACTTATCTTAACGACTGCCATCTATCGACGGCTGCCGGCACCGACTGCTTAACGTGCCTTGCGAAGCACGGAACCACTCGGAAAATGCCACTAGCGTTATTCATACTCGTAGACGGTCACTCATCCATGCACTGAACGCGCCCTATGTTGCTTAACCTTCGTGATCGTTTAAAATCACTCAGGCAGCCAGGGCTACGAGCGCTTCATTGGCTCCATAAAAAAACAAAATAAACAATAAAAGAACAATTTTAAAAACCTATTTAGAGGCTAAAGATTCCACCCATGCCGGGACTCGAAGTTGGAAAGAGCGCTGGCACGGATAGCCAGAGGTCGCGGGTTCGAATCCCGGCATGGGTGGAATTATTAGCCGCTAAATAGGTTTTTAAAATTGTCCTTAGCACGGGTTAGTGCATTAAAAATAACATAATCATGTGGGTACAGCGATATCATGTGTATCACGATATCAGCGATATCACGCCTCGCTGATATCACGATATAGGGAAGAGCGGGTGATCGTGCTCTTCCACTATAAAGGGAAATTTCCCGCCAGGCAGATCGAATGCCTGGGGACGGCCGGTGCGTGCGACTGTTCTTAGTCGGACGTTATATTTATGGTATGTCATTGAAACACTTTGATTGCGCGATGCAGGAATGTTGGAGTTTGTAGTGCGCGCGCAGAGTTGACATGTGCTCGCCACAACGATATCAGCGAGGTCGCGGGTTCGAATCCCGGCATGGGTGGAATTTTTAGCCTCTAAATAGGTTTTTCAAAATCAGTAACATTACAAAGTAGACATAGACATAATTTATTGGTAATATTCATTACAAGTCAAGACTCCGTACATTATTTCCAAAATTAAATCTAAAAAACCTATTTAGAGGCTAAAAATTTCACCCATGCCGGGATTCGAACCCGCAACCTCTGGCTATCCGTGCCAGCGCTCTACCAATTGAGCGCTGGCACGGATAGCCAGAGGTTGCGGGTTCGAATCCCGGCATGGGTGAAATTTTTAGCCTCTAAATAGGTTTTTTAAATTTGTCCTTAGCACGGGTTAGTGCATTAAAAATAAAAAAAATGTATAAAATTAAATCTTTTGAATAAAATCCAGCTAAAAATGGAATAACCACATAAAGCTATATTAGAAATATTTAAACATAAAGAAGTAAAAGGGATAAAATTTCTTATACCCCCTATAAATCGAATATCTTGAGTATAACAATCCAATTAACTTTAACTGTACCTTTACCACTTGTATTTTCTAAGGTTAACACGAGCAGTAGACATAATTAAAACTGTTTTTATACGGATTTATGTTCGTTTATTACATTTTTACAATTTTCCAACGTTTCGGCACTTTTTCAGGTGCCGTGGTCCCGGATGACTGAGGTGACAGGTATCTTTTAGAAATCATTAAAATTAAGTAATTAGTTTATAAATTTAATTTTAACTTAAATTACTAATAATCAATATTTTTGACTTTATATAAAAAAAATAATTGTTTTGTCTATTTTGGAACGTAACTTCATAATTAACTTTTGTAATTTTTGCCGAGGGTAGTAAACTAACCGTTAATGATTTCTAAAAGACACCTGTCACCTCAGTCATCCGGGACCACCGCACCTGTAAAAGTGCCGAAACGTTGGAAAATTGTAAAAAATGTAATAAACGAGCACAAATCCGTATAAAAACAGTTTTAATTTACCACTTGTACCAAGCTTCGTCGAGCTTTACCAAGCCGACAAAGCGACCACAGAGGTGGTCATGTATAGCAAAGGAACACTCACATCTGCGTATCTGTATCGCCCTGCTTGCTTAGCTTCCGTCGGTGCACCAGCTTGGTGTGAGTGTACAGCGAGCCGGTGTGCCCGAAAGCGGCCGGGCACAGCTGGCATTTGTAGGGCTTCTCGCCCGTGTGCGACCGCATGTGGTTCTTTAGGATCGTGGTGGACTGTGGAGGATAATTGATGAGATTAGATAGGATAAGATAAGAATAGGATGAGATGGGATGAGTGTGATGAGACGAGATAGATAGAATATTTTTATTGTAATGAAATGAAGCGCAGAAGCTGCGTCTTAATGAACGTTACAATTCAAACTAGGTGTCCATTTCAAAATCTAGATCATTTTGGAGAAAAAATGGACAAAAACACTCCAAACTTAGTCTTTTCAAATTCCTTAATTAACAGAATTTACACAGATTCTACAGTGGTACAGCTAAATTGGTAGAGCGCTGGTACGGATAGCCAGAGGTTGCGGGTTCGAATCCCGGCATGGGTGAAATTTTTAGCCTCTAAATAGGTTTTTAGATTCTACAGTGACAGAAATTAAAAATATAGTACAAATGGCGACATTATTACTAGAAGCTAATTTCTTCCAGGCAACCATAGACGGAGACATGAGAGAAATTAGAAACGGGTAGTCGGTGCAATACAGAAATATTGAAATTAAGAATTCAACGAAATTTATATAAACTTACTTAAACCACATACACAAATAGTTAAATTATTAAATATTTAAGATACAATAAGGTGACATAAGATGAGAATATTCTTTATTGTACACTGGAAAAACAACAAAAGCAAAATAATTACGAATATACCTACGCAGGTACAATTGACGGCCTTGTTGCTAAAAGCAATTTCTTCTAGGCACCCTTACGATGGAAAGTTGCTGAAGGAAATTAGAAAGACGGGCAGCCAGTGCAAATTTTCATGTTGATACATACTTATGCTTTACTTATATAAACTTATAATTTATTATAAACATACATATATTATATCTTATAATAAAAGACACAAGACAAGAAAAGTTATAACACCTATACACAAGAGGACAAATATTTAATAGTTGATACACAATTAGTCAATGACCCAACTAGGCAATCAATCAATGGACCGGCCTATCTATCAATTGATGAATCAATCAGTCGGTCAGTCAGCCAGTCAGTGAATCAGTCGGTCAGTCAGCCAGTCAGTGAAACAGTCGGCCAGTCAGCCAGTCAGTGAATCGGTCAGCCAGTCAGTGAATCAGTGGGTCAGTCATCTACTCAGTGAATCAGTCGGTCAGTCAGCCAGTCAGTGATTCGGTCAGTCAGCCAGTCAGTGAATCAGTCGGTCAGTTAGCCAGTCAGTGAATCAGTCGGTCAGTCAGCCAGTCAGTGAATCAGAGAGTATCCGGTAGGTGCGGTGAATGTCTCCTATGAAAATCTATGATAAATACTCGCAATAAGTTAGTCTGTTAGCTTTTAGAATGTACCTCGGGCTCTAGTGTAGGTTTCGGTTTTCGCAAATTTTCGATGGTATTCGTACTGATGATCCTGTTCCGATTTCGAAATTAAAAGAGTCATATTCGTTCCGATATTTCTATTGCACGACTATATTCGATTCCATCCGATAGTAGCCGAGGTATATTCTAAAAGCTAACTGACTGTACATAAATAAATAACTAATCTATAACATAAAAATGAATCGCTGATTGTGTTGGCAAAGTTATCGACATAGCTCAGAGAATTAGCAAGCTGAAGTGGCAGTGGGCTGGCCATATCTCGCGAAGAACCGACAACCGTTGGAGTAAACGTGTTCTTGAGCGGAGACCGCGACTCGGCAAACGTAGTGTGGGACGCCCTCCGACTAGGTGGGATGACGATCTGCGAAAAACTGCCGGCAGATGCTGGATGCGGCAAGCTGAAGACAGGGCGCTATGGCGCTCATTAGGGGAGGGCTATGTCCAGCAGTGGACTAGTATAGCCTGACGATGATTGTGTTGGTAAGCGCAAATCTTGAGAGCAGCTGAACCTTTTTCTTTTTTTAGAATATTCCTTGAAGTACGAGGATGGTTCTTACGGAGAAAAAAATTAATAAATAAAGAATCGACTGTTGGGCGGTATGAAGTTAGCTGGGTCAGCTAGTAAATAATAAATAAATAAATATTCATTGGCATATTACACAGATCTCGTTAGCCCCATACTAAGTACAACTAAATGACTTGTGTTATAGGTGCTAACTCGACGATAGACTTAATACAATAAACACATAGATAACATCCAAGACCCGAGACCAACTAGAAATGTTCGTTACCTAGTTTGACCCGGCCGGGGATCGAACCCGAGACCTTCGGTTTTACAGTCAGCGCGCCAAACCGCTGCGCCACCGAGGCCGTCAAACTCTCTGTACATTGCCATCCGCTCTCGATACGGACGGCGAAGGGACCGTGAGAGATGCCATTTTGGGGAAATGGCAATGAGCAGCAACGGGCTAATGATTGTGACGATCAAGTTCGCATGATTGCGATCTGCTCGTGTGTACCCACAGAACATAAAAACAGAGTAGAAGTCGTAAGTGGGCGGTGCCCGCGGGCCTCGCATTAGCAATGTATTACCTATGCGTAGTCTCTGACAGTTCTTCCTGCCTCAGTTGTCGTTTGTTTCTAGTAAAGAAAGCAATCGTAAAAACTCTACTAAAATGCCTTCTTGTTCTGTGTTAGAATGTAAAAATAAGAGTTGGTGACTAAAAGTTACCAATCATGCCGAAACAGTTCATCGGTGAGTAGTATTTCATTGCATTTTTAAATTAAATCGGTAATGACATAAACAAGGAAACCAATCCGGCTGAGTAGCAACGTATCGGAGACTTGTTTTTCAATTTGCGACTTTATGGCCTATCACATAAAACTTCTCGAAGATCAGACGCGGTGGTAGTTCCATCTAGTGTAGAGTAGCGGTACTAAAAAAGAAAGAGTTATTGTCAAACTTAATGATAGTTACTGTATGATAGGCTTGGTTGCTTTGATTTGCTTATTATATATTTAAAAACCTATTTAGAGGCTAAAAATTTCACCCATGCCGGGATTCGAACCCGCAACCTCTGGCTATCCGTGCCAGCGCTCTACCAACTGAGCCAATGGGCGACTCACCGGCATCAGTGAAATTTCGAACCTCTTTACACTATTCTCTGTATTATATATTTAGTTGATGTTAAGATTCGGCAGTCTAGGTTAATATAATTATTTGTTTTGATGTTGTAAACACACGAACCTGTTACTCTCTATGTAGCTATAAGTGAAAACCGTTAAATCACTTTTTGCTGCTATATTGTACAATGTACCCTCCATTTTGCTGTATTAGACGATGGTTTTCCTAAAATCCAATAAATAAATAAATAAATAAATAAATTAATTAATATCATTAATAATAATAATAAATAAATATTCATGGACATATTAAACAGATCTCGTTAGCCCTATACTAAGTACAACTAAATGACTTGTGTTATAGGTGCTAACTCGACGATAGATTTAATACAATAAATACATAGATAACATCCAAGACCCGCGACAAACAAGAAAAGTTCGTTTCCTAGTTTGACCCGACCGGGGATCGAACCCGAGACCTTTGGTTTCCATTGATATTTATCCTTGTTTACATAACTAAAAGGTTCATATTCAACTGGCACTCTTATGATATAGACCTTTTTGGCGTTGTTTTTATTTACCAATAGCAATTTGGCATTCAAAGTGTGCGTTCGGTTTTTAAGTGTGAGTTTGGTCACACTGGTTTTCATACTAATCTACTCTTTTTTTATGTTCTGTGAGTGGGGCGGTGGTAGCGGAGCGGTGTAGAACGCCGGCCTCTCAATCGGGAGGTCGTGGGTTCAAACCCCGGCATGTACCAATGACTTTGTTTTCTAAGTTATGTGCAATCATAGTAGCAATACCACTCGCCGACAAAAAATAAAAGAATGTGTTAAATCGTGTTCACTCCCAGGGCAATGGTTTCATGATGTTAACATTGGGATTTCTTATTATTGGTGAGTGTATCTAACAGGTGCATATTTTTTTACCAGCATTTTAAGCATTATTAACGTTGTAACCGTAGAGCTGTGGTAGCGGAGTGGTGTAGAACGCCGGCCTCTCAATCGCGAGGTCGTGGGTTCGAACCCCGGCATGTACCTATAACTTTGTTTTCTAAGTTATGTACATTTGTGAAATTATAGTAACAATACTACTCGCTAACGGTGAACGAAAACATCGTAAGGAAACCCTAGTGTCTGAGGTGTTAGCGTGCGTCAGCGCATGCTACGTACAATGGCCCAACTATGAGGCTAAGTGCGGAAATCTCAGGTCTAAGTAACTATGTTCTGTGTGTGTGCCACTGACCGTGAATCCGCGGCCGCAGACATGGCACATGTGCTCGCGCCTCTTCTCCGCGGTCTGGCCGTGCTTGCTCGCCGCGTGTAACTGGAGCGCCTGCCGGTACACGGGTTTTATTTATACGATGTGGAACTCGCCTCAAATTTAGATCTTACACAGGTTTTCGGGGTTTCTATAAACTGTGGAACTCGCCTCAACTGTAGATAGTGCACCGGTTTTTGGGGTTTTATTTAGAATAGAATAGAAAAACATTTATTCAAATACCACAACACACATAAAAACTTAAAAATAATAACATGGCCAGTAAAAGAACACACTTCAGGTAAGAAATACCAATAATTACAGTAATTTAATAAAATAAATGCATACAGACAAAGTGAGCTTAGCTGGTGGAGGAGCTGTGTGTCATGGTACCAGGAAAGGTTCTAGACTCAGCATATGTCCCAGGTTGTCAGTGGTTGTCCACTGACAACCTGGGACATATGACGCTGGTATTCTGCTAGAACCTGTTTAAGTGACGTACGAACAATCAACGCAAGCATTTATAATAGAGAACCAAAAATACCTGTCTACATTAAAGCAGTGTTGAAATTTATAAATGTATGGTAAATTGGTAGCACGATAGATTATAATTCTTAAGAATGAAATAGACAATAAATTATTTCGTTATTATTATATGGGACAACAAGTCAGGAAATAGGACAAAGATTAATTAATTGTTTCATATAGATAAAGTCGAGCGTTGTGATGAGAGTGTTTTCAGCGCAGGGGATAAATATAAAATAAATCAGGTGAGACAAGTGTTATTGAAGCGCACTGGGGTGTATTTCTTTTTTACTTGTTTTGACTTTCTTTATCGTTAATTTAAAATTGTTATCTTATGTCACCTTATTTTTTTGTATGGACAATAAGTATTCTTTTAGTTTTAATTTAAATGTGTAAATAGATTTTATAATTCTCAAAGGCGGAGGGATATTGTTCCAGCATTTGGAAGCTGCGTATCTAAAGCTTCCCCGAAAAGCGATAGTTTTATGAGAAGGACAGAGAATATAACACATTCTACGTTGACTATATGCAGAAGATAAAGAGTCCGAGGACCACTTGAGTTTGTCGTACAAATACTTGGGGGAACCCGACTTGACAACGCCAAAAAGTAAACAGGCCAGGTGGTAATTGCGTCTACCATCCATGTTTAGGATACCTGCGCTATTAAGAAAAGGCGTGACGTGAGATCGAGGCGGTATAGTAAAGCAGTAACGTGCGCAAGCATTCTGTACGCGCTGAATGAGGCGATGCGTCTTAGCATAGAGACAGGGACCATAAACCGCAATGCAGTAGTTAAGTTTGGAAAGGACGAGCGCCTCGCAAAGCCTCACACGAAGTTCCACACTTACAAAGCCACGTATCCGGTACAAAACACTAAGACGATAAAAACATGTACGAGTAAGTTCCGCAACGTGACTCCCAAAGCGAAGCTCCTCATCAAAAATTACACCAAGATTTCTAGCTTCGAAGACTCTTTCTACTGGCTTGTCGCCAATGTGAATTAAGAGAGATTTCGTAGAAATAGAAGCAACCTGGTGTCTGCTACCAATGATCATGTACTTCGATTTGGGAGGATTAAGCGCCAGTGAATTTTTAGTAGACCAAGCGGAAACACGATCAAGATCAGCATTCAGTAAGGCTACAGCATTCCCAGCATCAGAAGGTGTATTATTTACACAATGTGGAACTTGCCTCATAGTTGAATTGTGGACAGGATTTTGCGTTTTATTTGTACAATGTGAATGTATGTGATAATGAATGTGAAACTCGCCTTAAATTTAAATTGTACCCAGGTTTTTGGGTTTTTTTTATACAATGTGAAACTTGCCTCTTAGTTAAATTGTGCACAGGTTTTTGCGTTTTATTTGTACAATGTGTAACTTGCCTCATAGTTAAATTGTGTACAGGTTTTTTGGTTTTATTTATACAGTGTGGAACTTGCCTCATAGTAAAATTGTACACAGGTTTTTGGGTTTTATTTATACAATGTGAAACTTGCCTCTTAGTTAAATTGTGCACAGGTTTTTGCGTTTTATTTGTACAATGTGTAACTTGCCTCATAGTTAAATTGTGTACAGGTTTTTGGGTTTTATTTATACAATGTGGAACTTGCCTCATAGTAAAATTGTACACAGGTTTTTGGGTTTTATTTATACAATGTGAAACTCGCCTCAAAGTTAGAATTGTACACAGGTTTTTGGGTTTGATTTATACAATGTGGAAGTTGCCTCAAAGTTAAATTGTACACAGGTCACACAATGTGGTGCTCGGCTTAGACTTAGATGGTAACAGGTTTTCGGGTTTTATTTGGTAGCGTTGCGAATGCGCTTCCCCGCATCGGCCATAAGTCGTAAGTCGTTGCATGCACGCACGCCGGTTCCGGGTATTTTTTATCTTCCCCTTTGCTTATACATCCCCTATTTGGTCAATGTATGTCCGCCTGGGACGTCCCTTACCAGCCCTTTCACTCACATTCGCAATTATATTTGTTTCGTCACTCTTTCTCCCTTCATTCACATGTCCAAACCAACGCAACATTCCTGTCTCAATTCTAGTCACTACATCCTCTTTCAGTCCACAACGTTCTCTAATCAGACTATTGCGTATCCTGTCATTCAAAGTAACACTACACATACTTAACATGACATAACTATGCATATGCACAATCCTGATTGTCATATGGTGTCCTCCTCTGGGGCAACAGCACGGATTCAAATCAATTACTTATACTACAAAAGAGATGTATTCGAATAATTGCAAATATTGACACTATGACCAGTTGCAGGCCATATTTCGTTAAATTCAATATTCTTACATTACCATCTTTGTACATATTAGAAGCTTGTACATTTGTAAAAAATAATATGAATTTATTCCCCACGTATACACGCCCAAAAATCTTAAGGCCAAACAGTAGATTAGCAACATGCTCATCAAAACTTCATTTAGTTAATTCTGGCCCACAGTCAATGGCCGCGAAAATTTACAACTACTTACCGAAAAATATCCAGATAATAGAAAAACCTAACGTATTCAAAAAAGCTCTTAGTCAATACTTGAAAGACAAATGTTACTATACGTTGAAAGATTTTATCGATGAGCATGACAGTAATATGAGATTGTAAATAAATTTTCATTGGATAAAATAGTTATAATTGTGTATATTTATGTATAGAAATGTACATTGTAAATAGAGTTAAGTTTAATTTAGGTTATAAATATAACTTAATTTTAGCGGCGCCCTTGCAGGGTCCTTGTTTAGTTCTAGTTTTTCTTTTATGTAACATCTTTTATACAACAAGGAAGCTCAATAAATAAATAAATAAATAAATAAATAAATAAATAAATAAATAAATAAATAAATAAATAAATAAATAAATAAATAAATAAATAAATAAATAAATAAATAAATAAATAAATAAATAAATAAATAAATAAATAAATAAATAAATAAATAAATAAATAAATAAATAAATAAATAAATAAATAAATAAATAAATAAATAAATAAATAAATAAATAAATAAATAAATAAATAAATAAATAAATAAATAAATAAATAAATAAATAAATAAATAAATAAATAAATAAATAAATAAATAAATAAATAAATAAATAAATAAATAAATAAATAAATAAATAAATAAATAAATAAATAAATAAATAAATAAATAAATAAATAAATAAATAAATAAATAAATAAATAAATAAATAAATAAATAAATAAATAAATAAATAAATAAATAAATAAATAAATAAATAAATAAATAAATAAATAAATAAATAAATAAATAAATAAATAAATAAATAAATAAATAAATAAATAAATAAATAAATAAATAAATAAATAAATAAATAAATAAATAAATAAATAAATAAATAAATAAATAAATAAATAAATAAATAAATAAATAAATAAATAAATAAATAAATAAATAAATAAATAAATAAATAAATAAATAAATAAATAAATAAATAAATAAATAAATAAATAAATAAATAAATAAATAAATAAATAAATAAATAAATAAATAAATAAATAAATAAATAAATAAATAAATAAATAAATAAATAAATAAATAAATAAATAAATAAATAAATAAATAAATAAATAAATAAATAAATAAATAAATAAATAAATAAATAAATAAATAAATAAATAAATAAATAAATAAATAAATAAATAAATAAATAAATAAATAAATAAATAAATAAATAAATAAATAAATAAATAAATAAATAAATAAATAAATAAATAAATAAATAAATAAATAAATAAATAAATAAATAAATAAATAAATAAATAAATAAATAAATAAATAAATAAATAAATAAATAAATAAATAAATAAATAAATAAATAAATAAATAAATAAATAAATAAATAAATAAATAAATAAATAAATAAATAAATAAATAAATAAATAAATAAATAAATAAATAAATAAATAAATAAATAAATAAATAAATAAATAAATAAATAAATAAATAAATAAATAAATAAATAAATAAATAAATAAATAAATAAATAAATAAATAAATAAATAAATAAATAAATAAATAAATAAATAAATAAATAAATAAATAAATAAATAAATAAATAAATAAATAAATAAATAAATAAATAAATAAATAAATAAATAAATAAATAAATAAATAAATAAATAAATAAATAAATAAATAAATAAATAAATAAATAAATAAATAAATAAATAAATAAATAAATAAATAAATAAATAAATAAATAAATAAATAAATAAATAAATAAATAAATAAATAAATAAATAAATAAATAAATAAATAAATAAATAAATAAATAAATAAATAAATAACATTTACATACAGGCACATACATTGCTTCTGGCCCCACACTAGGATACCCTGTGTCGTAGAAACCAGAAACAACGACATCACAAACATGTAAACATCCAAGACCTGGGCTTTTTTTCGTTACCAGCCGGGATTCGAGCCCGGGACCTCTTGCCGGACTTCGCAAGGTCCTTTGCAAAGAAAATATTTGTTACCTTCTGCTGCACGTAGGACTTGGGACACTTGGTGCAGCGATAGGCGCCGCGCTTGATCAGATGACAGCTGGTTATGTGCTCCTGCACCCTTTTAGGGGTGAGGAATTTGAGATCGCAGTGAGTGCACTCGTTCCTGGAAAAAAGAGGAAGGCTTTTATCAATGTCAACCCTTGTATGTCCCCACTGCTGGGGCACGGGCCTCTTCCTGCATCGCAGGTAGGTTAGGCCATACTCCACCACGGGGGCCAAGTCCGGGTTGGTGGAGGATTGTAAGACAGTGGCGGGCCTTACTGTCAGAAGTTATCAAGCCGCCCATGAGGCCTCTGACATGGCTTAACGACTGCCATTACATGACAGCCGGCACCAACGGCTTAACGTGCCTTGCGAATCACGGAAGCGCTCGGAAAAATGCCACTAGCGGTAGTCAAGGGACGGTCACCCATCCTGCACCTTACCGCGCCTGTTGTTGCTTAACTCAAATCATTGATTCCAATCACTCGGCTAGACTTGGCCACGAGCGCTTCGTTTTGTGTTAGTGAGAGTGAATGTGTGTGTGAGAGTGCGTGACTCACCGGAACTCCACGCGGCCGTCTTGCTTAACCTTCCTGTAGAAGTGTTGCCGGTACTGAAGCGCGCTCTTGAAGTCCGTGGAGCACAGTTTGCAGAAATAGAAACCGCCTTTGGCATCTTTCCTGTGGGTATAATAAACCAGTCAATCAGTTGAGTAGTCAATTAATTCATTCATTAATGAGACAGGGCGGGCGGATGGGCGGCTTGATAACTTCTGACAGTAAGACCTACCACTGTCTTACAATCCTCCACCAACCCGGACTTGGCCCCCGTGGTATGGCCTAACCTTTCTGCGGTGCAGGAAGAGACCCGTGCCCAAGCAATGGGGCATGTAAGACATAATAAACCAATCAATCAGTCGACTAGTCAATTAATTAATTAAAAAGACAGTCAAGAGATGCGTTTCGTTTATTGATTTAACATTACAGTTGGCCTTTTAAAACGTTAAGGTAACAATGTTTTTACAGTACGAAGAAGTTATATTCATTTAAGTGCACTAACCCGTGCTGAGGACAATTTTAAAAACCCAGTAGAGGCTAAAAATTCCACCCATGCCGGGACTCGAGCCCGCGACCTCTGGCTATCCGTGCCAGCGCTCTTTCCAACAGAGCTAATGGGTGACTCACCGGCATCAGTGAAATTTCGAATTTCGAACCTTGTTCAATACTCTTTGTATTACGTACAGGCAGCGACATCTGGCTGAAGTTATTTGCATCACTTGCAGCCCCGAGTACCTACTTTGCAGTTAGGTTTTACATCGGAATGATATCGCTGTACCCACATGATTATTGAAATTCTTTTTAATGCACTAACCCGAGGTCGCGGGTTCGAGTCCCGGCATGGGTGAAATTTTTAGCCTCCAAATAGGTTTTTAAAAGTACGAAGAAGTATTTATAGCAGCATCTCATACCTATGCTTCTGCATGTGCGACTTTATCGCGTACTTGTTCTTGAATTTCTTTTTACATATTTTACACTCCACCTCAGGCAGCGGTTTGTGGTGGCTGGAAAGGAAATGTTGTGTTAATTATTTTCTATAATATAAAAATGAATCGCTGAATGTGTTGGTAAGCGCAAATCTCGAGAGCAGCTGAACCGATTTCGCTAATTCTTTTTTTAAGAATATTCCTTGCAGTACGAGGATGGTTCTTACGGAGAGAGAAAGGAAAAAGGAATCGACTGTTAGGCGGTACGAAGTTTGCTGGGTCAGCTAGTAATAATTTATTTATTTTATTTATATTCTATTTATTAATAGTATTTATAATAAAAATGAAAAAGGTATATTAACCGACCGGAACAAACGCAATAAGGGCAAGAACATTGCCATACACGAAAAATAGATGACAATTCTAAATGTTGCTATAATTAAACATGCAATAAATTACTATTTTCTCACATGTTGAAATAGTTTTTCTAACAGAAACAAAACAATTTCATTTCTCTCACCGAAAAAAATTGTATGCCTAAAATGGCAAAGCATGTAGGACACAACATAAAATTTACCATCTTTCAATACGCATGTTTGCCAAATAAAAATCTTTTATATTTTTATAAGCACTACACATTATTTCGCTCGAAGCGCTCATGGCCTAGGCGAACCGAGTGATTGGAATAAATCACTGGTTAAGCAACATCAGGCGCGGTCAGGTACAGGATGGGTGAGCGTCCCGTGACTACCGCTAGTGGCATTTTCCGAGCGCTTCCGTGCTTCGCAAGGCACGTTAAGCCGTTGGTGCCGGCTGTCATATAATGGCAGTCGTTAAGCCATGTTAGAGGCCTTATGGACGGCTTGATATCCTCTGACAGTAAGGCCCGCCATTGTCTTACAATCCTCCACCAACCCGGAGTTGGCCCCCGTGGTGGAGTATGGCCTAACCTTCCTGCGATGTAGAAAGAGACCCGTGCCCCAGCAGTGGGGACATATAAGGGTTGATAACGTAACACATTATTTCACAGCACGACGAAACCTCGCTTTGTGTCCTCAAAGCGTAATGTCAAAGTTTCATTGCATTCCGGTATGTGGTTTGTAAAAACCAAAGCACGTTTGTGTGGAAATTGCTTGTTCGAGGGGCCACCTTAAGCGTAGGTACTCACAGGTCCATATGCGAGTATTTGGACGTGCGGTGTGTGAATGCCTTCTCGCAGAAGTCGCACTTAAAGAGGCTGCACTTCGCTCGATGCTTCCGCAGCTGTGGCGCCGTACTGCAACGAGTGTAATGTGTGTCAAAATGAAGATGAGTCGGAGGGGAAGGAGGGAGTGTAATATGTGTCGAGATGTTGAGTGTAATATGTGTCGAGATGTCGAGAACGCAAAAAAGTTGCACCTTATTTTTGGTACCTACCTAGGACAGACCGCGCACTTAACCAGTTCAGGGAGTGAAACAGGCTCTCAAGCGACACTCGCCCTTATTCTACATGCTTTAAAAGCGATGGGTCGGTTAAACCCGATTCAAGGAACCACATTCTTCTCTAACTGCAGTATTTGACTTTAATACTTGCATAATTAAAACAGTTTTTATTCGGATTTATGCTCGTTTATTACATTTTTAAATTTTTCCAACGTTTCGGCACTTTTTCAGGTGCCGTGGTCCCGGATGACTGAGGTGACAGGTATCTTTTAGAAATCATTAAAATTAAGTAATTAGTTTATAAATTTAATTTTAACTTCAATTACTAATAATCAATATTTTTGACTTTATATAAAAAAATAATTGGTTTGTCTATTTTGGAACGTAACTTCATAATTAACTTTTGTAATTTTTGCCGAGGGTAGTAAACTAACCGTTAATGATTTCTAAAAGACACCTGTCACCTCAGTCATCCGGGACCACGGCACCTGAAAAAGTGCCGAAACGTTGGAAAATTGTAAAAATGTAATAAACGAGCATAAATCCGTATAAAAACTGTTTTAATTATGTCTACTTCTCGTGTTAACCTTAGAAAATACTATTTCATACTTGCAACTTAAGAGCGACTGTCGATAAATTTGAGTTTGTTATATTGGGCATACAAAATTGGCTCACTTAGCACTCTTTTTAGTTGATTTTTACGTGAACGAATAATAAATAGGACAGCAAAAAAATAAACTCCACTCACCTAAAACTATTCTTACACTTTTTACACTCGTACTTTCCGTTGCACTCGGCATCGCTTTGTTCCTTTCCTTTGGCCCCCAAGTGTTTCTTGTGACCTTGCATGAGGCTCAGGCTCCTGGTTTCATATTGACACACTTTACACTTGTACAGCAGGAAGTGCTCTTCAACGTGCTTCTTTAGCAACTCTTGTGTTGCGAATCTGTATTTACATATATTGCAGATGTAGGATCCAGCAGCCTGAAAGAAGAATTTTAAACCTGAGTTTTTTTAGAAACATGAGACACTGATGGTCAAACTAGTTAATAAATTTAGAAATTTATAATTAGTAGGTCCGGGGCGCTAGAATTTCACTGAGTGTGATATTCTAGCGTATATCACTAGATCATGAACAAGTAATTTAATTTAATAAGACTGATAATGTAATCAAAATCAAAACTAATATTTAATTTACTAGCTGACCCAGCGAAGTTCGTAACGCCTCGCCTAGCAGTCGATTCTTTATTTTTTTTTGTTCTTCCCTCCGTAAGAACCATCCTCGTACTTGAGAGAATATTCTAAAAAAAAATCGCGAAATCGGTTCAGCTGCCCTCGAGATTTGCGCTTACCAACACATTCAGCGATTCATTTTTATATTATAGGAGATAGATAATAGATACATGGAAGCAAAAACTGCTCACAGACTGTGCAACTTTAGTGTACATAGTAGAAATAAGTTTTGTTGCTTTTGTACTAACATAGGTTAAATTCCCTTCGGCCACTTTCGAACACAAAGTTTCGAAAACAGAATTATTTTTCTTTTTAGGAAACCTGGTTTCGAATAAAGAAAAATCATTCTGGTTTCGAAACTGGTTTCCAATACAGAATATAAAATCCTCTTTTGAAACTTTTCCCTGGATCAAGGGTATGCACTTATACTAACAAATTTATGGGTGTTTACGCCTGAAATAAATAAAATAAAATATCTATGCTATTCCATCGATACGAATTTAATGTAGTAAGACTTATAGTGTAATTAATATTAAATTTATAAGTATGCACGCTACGTTACGTTAGCAACCCTTGTATGTGCCCACTGTTGGGGCACGGATCTCTTCCTGCATCGCAGGACGGTTAGGCCATACTCCACCACGGGGGCCAAGTCCGGGTTGGTGGAGTATTGTAAGACAGTGGCGGCTTTACTGTCAGAAGTTATCAAGCCCATAAGGCCTCTGACATGGCTTAGCGACTGCCATTACATGACAGCCGGCACCAACGGCTTTACGTGCCTTGCGAAGCAAGGAAGCGCTCGGAAAAATGCCACTAGCGGTAGTCACGGGACGGTCACCCATCCTGCTCCTGACCGCGCCTGTTGTTGCTTAATCCATGTAATTTTTTCCAATCACTCGGTTCCGCTAGGCCACGAGCGCTTCCTCACGCACGCTAGAATGTCATTAAAGAGATGAACACTAACCTCATTATGTTTCCTCGTCTCGTGCAGCCTCAGATCTTCGTCCGAGGCGAAGGTATCGCGGCACTGAGCGCAGGTGATGGCCTCGCCGTTGGCCTCGGCCCGTTCCGCCTCGAACCAGCTGAGGGCCTGCTCGTTGGAGGCCCAGACCACCTCGTAGGCCTTCGGGTCTTTCGGGTCCTTGGCGGCACGTGGGCGGGTCTGAAATCCATAACAACCCTTGTATATGCCCACTGCTGGGGCACGGGTCTCTTCCTGCATCGCAGGAAGGTTAGGCCATACTCCACCACGGGGGCCAAGTCCGGAGTGGTGGAGGCTTGCAAGACTAGTGGCTGGTCTTTCCCGCCCTGAGGCCTGGCTTGGCTTAACGACTGCCATCTATCGACGAACAGCCGGCACCAAGTGCTTAACGTGCCCTGCGAAGCACGGAACCGCTCGGAAAAATGCCGCTAGCGTTAGTCATATACCCATATATGCGTTAATCGTTTAGGCTGGGGGCATGCTGAGATGCAGGCGACGCAGCACAGCGCAGAACAGTTCAGTACAGGGCAGGGCAGCTGAGGCAGACATAGGCACCCTCCGCATGCTGCGACGCAACTATTCGCTCCATTCCTTGACAACTCTCACCCATAATAACTCATTCAATGTCTTTTTTTAATAGTCTGGATGATTTGTACCATACAAACCAGGTTCACAGCGAACTAATTCAATTTAATGTTCTGTCATTGCAACAAAATTGTTAGTAAAAACGCCACGTGCACGCGTCGCGCAGAATTCTGTGCCGGCACTACAACGAGACGCAGAGCAGGGCAGACACATGTCTGCATCGCGCAGTGCCTGCGCCGCAGCGTACGTAGCGATGATGACGCTCCATGCTTTACAAAATCTGCGCCGCGTTGTGCTGCGTCGCCTGCGTCTCGGCATGCGCCCAGCCTTAAGATCACTCAGGCAGCCGGGGCTGCGAGCGATTCCTAAATATATTGGCACAGTTTTATTGCAAAGCGGTCGTTCGTAAATAGATAAATTCGTTCGTAAATTTTTAGCCTCTAAATAGGTTTTTTAAATATGTTCCTTAGCACGGGTTAGTGCATTAAAAATAAAAATAGTTTAATCGTAAATAGAAACCAAACGACGTACAGTCTATTTATTCTTACTTGTCCAATTTAGTAAACAAGATTCTAACCTTAAAATTGAGATTATTAAAATAGACATTTTCTCGCAAATTCATGAACTATCATGAACTATGTTTATAAAATTGGCAGCGTGTTATCTGAAAGAGTGTTCAAAGTTACTTCATTTATGGAAATATGGCAGTTTTGGACAAACAAGTTACAGTTTACGGGTAGAATCTTGTTTACTAAATTGGACAAGTAAGAATAAATAGACTGTATGTATCCGAATTACTTCTTGAGGGACACTCTTCAGGGCTTATATTCTTTTTAATGCACTAACCCGTGCTAAGGACAATTTTAAAAACCGATTAAGAGACTAAAAATTCCACCCATGCCGGGATTCGCACCCGCGACCTCTGGCAATCCGTGCCAGCGCTCTTCCATCAGAGCTAATGAGCAACTCACCGGTATCAGAGAAATTTCGAACCTCTTTACAATACTCTCTGTATAACGTACAGCCAGGTTTTTTTTTAAACTCTTCGGGGATCCCAAAATACCTCGTGCCTTCTCTCAGACTCACCGTTTTGACCTTCTCCTTCTTCTTGACCTTCTTGACCGTCCGTTGCTTCTCCGCCATCCGTACGATGTCGGCCACCACTCTGACGACAAGAGAATGAATTGATTCAATCACTTGCTTAAGCGACAACAGCCGCGGTCAGGTACGGGATGGATGAGACTCCCGTGACTACCGCTAGTGGCATTTTTCCGAGCGCTTCCGTGCTTCGCAAGGCACGTTAAGCCGTTGGTGCCGGCT
The DNA here is from genome assembly GCA_934045075.1 of Yponomeuta sedellus. Lineage (NCBI taxonomy): Eukaryota > Metazoa > Arthropoda > Insecta > Lepidoptera > Yponomeutidae > Yponomeuta > Yponomeuta sedellus. The sequence goes on along the minus strand of OW203750.1, from coordinate 908,199 downwards.
GTTATATAATGGCAGTCGGTAAGCCAAGTCAGAGGCCTTATGGGCGGCTTGATAACTTCTGACAGTAAGGCCCGCCACTGTCTTACAATCTTCCACCAACCCGGACTTGGCCCCCGCGGTGGAGTATGGCTTGACCTTTCTGCGTTGCAGGAAGAGACCCGTGCCCCAGCAGTGGGACATACGAGGGTTGATAACTAAATAGGGTTTTTATGAATTGAATCATGTAGATCGCCGACCTGTCATCGTCGCTGTCATACTGTGGGGATGCATAACCGGCCGTGTCGATCTCGGAATCCCTCTCGGGAGCCTCAGCTTCCTCTTTCAAAGGCTCTTGTTTGTCTGGTACGGCGACCGATAGTTTTTCAGGCTGAAAATATCAAATCTTTTAATTTCACCTTTTCAAAAACCTTTGACATATATACATAACCTCACGCTTGTATCGCAGAGGGGTAGGCAGAGACCAGGACCAACTTTTGCATATCTGTTTCGGACAAATGTTTTTTCAATACCTACATTTCTTCTTCTTCTTCTTCTTCGGGCTATATTATGTAGTCCACTGCTGGACATAGCCCTCCCCTAATGAGCGCCATGTCTTCGGCTTGCCGCATCCAGCATCTGCCTGCGGTTTTTCGCAGATCGTCATCCCACCTGGTCGGAGGGCGTCCTACACTACGTTTGCCGAGTCGCGGTCTCCACTCAAGGACACGTTTACTCCAACGGTTGTCGGTTCTTCGCGAGATATGGCCAGCCTGCCACTTCAGCTCACTAATTCTCTGAGCTATGTCGATAACTTTGGTTTTCTGTCGGTTTGGTCTCTGTTCTCTGTGCATTCGTTACGAATACTATCCTTCAGAGAAACTCCGAGCATAGCTCTCTCCATAGCTCGCTGAGCGACTTTGAACTGTTGGACCAGCCCTTTCGTGAGTGTCCATGTAGGTCATCACAGGTAGGACGCACTGGTTGAAAACTTTCGTTTTCAAACTACGCCGAGTCTTCTCCGAGAAGACTCGGCGTAGTTTCCCAAACGCTGCCTGGTCGGAGGGCGTCCTCCATTACGTTACTAGCTTTACCTGCGCTGGCTCAAATTCAACTTTGACAGGGCACACTAGGTCATCGAGTGGCCGCTGCTTGGTCTCCGGGTCAGCTGACTCGGCCGGCTTGGCTGGCGTCGGGGCCACGTCGACCAGCTCCGTTTGGGTTAGCAACAGACGGGACTGCGATGCAGGGAAGGCCTGGGTAAGGACGACTTGTTTAGAAACAATACTTAGTATTATATTCTTTTTTTTAATGCACTAACCCGTGCTAAGGACAATTTTAAAAACCTATTTACAGGCTAAAAATCCACCCATGCCGGGACTCGAACCCGCGCCCTCTGGCTCGCACACAGCGAGTCTGACAGCTCGCAGTGTCATGGCTTAGAATCTGACGTCACCACTAGGTAAAGAAACATCAAACACAACACGGGCGAAGTTTACCAATGTTACAGATAGACACAAGAAATAAGTCTCGCGGATGTACCTGCGCAGATGAACAAATTTTGGATGTGCGGCAAGTTGATCGACCAATCAGATAGTTTCATTTTATGGCAGGCCGCGCGCCTTTGTTGCTATTGGTTGATTCAACGTCATCGATGCAGGTGACTTATAGTTTGGCAATATTAGCGTGAGCGAAATAGGTAGCGCTACTGCGGCAATCAATTCTGCACCTTAACTGTATCGGTTAAAAATCATGTTGATACTAATAGCTTCGGGTACTTTCGTTACACTTCTTCCTAGTCTGCGCGAACGTAGATTCCCGAAGGGACTTTTATGATGTGTAGTACTGTACTAAAGCGTCAGGTAGTGCATTAAAAAGAATATATCGTCGGTATAAAGGTAAAATTCAGTAACTGCAAATGAGCCTAATCGTAGAAACATGCGCTAATGTGAATTTGAGATACTAAATGTAATATTTAACATAGAAATAAAAGCGCTCACCCATCGTTATTTTTTTTATGAGTAAACTAGATAGTGTTATTTTTGGGCAAAAATTATTATCAGTTTATAAATAAAAAAATGGTAAAGCAGTTAATGAGTTTTACCTTTATACCGACGATATAGGTTTTTTGTAAATTATAAATGTACCCCCATATTATTAGTAAATTATTAGTAAAGAGTTGTTTGTGTCATTTCATTGTTTAATTTATTGTATTTTGTTTTATTTACATTTTTTATAATGTGTTATTTTTAATATGGATTTTGATTTACCTGAAATAAAATATTATTATTAATATTATGGAAGAGGATTTAAAAATCTTTCATTATGCCTATTGTCAGGACATTAGTTTCTTCAGAGAAATCTTAACGAATCCCTACTGCCTACCGATGATGGCGATTCTTAGATATGAGGGAGCAACAAGAAAGAGTAACTTTACCTCAGTAGGACAGGCCCAGTAGTCTTTCAGGGCTCGTACGCATTGCTGGGAGCTGCGTACAAACTCAGTGGCACTGCGCAGCCTTGCTTGGCACTCCCAGCAGAGACGGAGTAGCGCCGAGCTCTGCAGGTACTTGATGTACTGGGAACAGAAGGTAGTTTGAGCTTTGGCGTAATATTATTTGAGAAAAGGTTAGAGTATAGTTTTTTTTATATATGATACGGATGCCGTCTGAACTCTTAGGGGATGAAATATCAGTGAAATATCTGTGTAGTGTAATAACATAAAATAGTATATTTCATTACAAGTGCGGAAAGGCTGTCATTGCAAAGAGTTCCAACAAATGTCTACCAGAGCCGAGGCGCAGCCGAAGTAAAATAAAGTGTTCTCTATCTATCTATATTTTAAATTGACATTTAATAATTTAATATAAATTCCGAACATTGAATTGCATGTTGGTTTTTAAATTTTTTATTTTATTTAACTATGGGGCTTCTCAAGGGGCCTGAGCCATGGTGAAGAATGGTGGTAGCCCAGAGGGTAGAACAATGGACTCGGACGCGAGAGACCCGGATTCGATCCCCAGCGCGGGCATACACTAATGACTTCGTTTATTACGTACATTTGCGAATTTGTAGCAGCAATACCACACGGTAACCATGAAGAAAAACATCGTGAGTAAACCCGCGGCTCGGTTGGCTCTGCACGTATTGACTAGACTTTCCCGTGACCTAGGCCGTCTAAGCAGTCAGGAGGGTATAGGTGCTGGGCAAGCCCACTCCATAAAACAATAAGTCACTGCAGCGTCCGATTGGTCCCTTCACCCATTTAAGGTGCGTGAGTGTAGATGCCACTGGACGCAGTATAAATCGTCTCATTTCGAAGATGTAGAAACTACACTGCGGTAGCAATGAAAACAGTAGGTATCGTTTACCTGTGCATCCTCAGCATCCAAGACATTGTAGAAGATAACCCAGTGCTTGTCGTCGATTGTGAACAGCTTCCTGTCCTTCGACAGACAGAAAACGCATATATCACTCATAATTGTCGAGAAATTGTGTACATTTCTTTCAATTTACTCAAAAAATACGCAAAAAGAGCTCTTCTGGAAGAGAGAAACATTGAAAATTATTGCTTTTTTTTTGTAACTTTTTTCCTTTATGGAAAAGGCTAAGAGCTTAAGCCCATACCGCCTGGTCTTATTTTAGTTTCTTTTCTTCTCTTCATATTGGTTGAGGCTTAAAAGCCTTGTCTTTCCGTAAGTATTTTCTTCAGTTTTTTTATATTATCGAGGCTCATAGCCTTTTCTAACGTATTAATTCTTTAACTTCTTTCTTACGTCAATCCACTCAATCCGTGTTGTCAATTGCTTTTTTCACAGATTAAATGTATTTTTTACTGAATGATATTAAATAATCGAACGAATGGTAGCATTCACACTCCAAACACGGGCGAGACTTTAGCGCGTCCGCTTAGCCTTCACTACACGATCGATCCACCAAAAAAAGATTGCGCGACAACGGTCATTTCAGTGGCAACATCGACCAAATAGTTATAAATTGTGCAAACGACAGGGTAAAAATAAAACGGCAAAACGTAGTTATTCGCTCGGTGGTATATATTTCTCGTGATGTACGTTCTTCGTGTGTGTGACGAGAGCGGTGCGCTGCGTGAAGCGGGCGGGGCAGCGGAGGCACGCAAACGGGCGCTCGCCTGCGGATTTATATTTACATTTACTACACTTTCATAAAGTAAAATCATTACCACAATTTTAACACTTTCATGAAGTAAAATCATTATTACATTGTTTACTCAGGCTAATAGAAAAGTCAAAGGTTCACATTGAAAGCCTTTTTTGCCCGCCTACGCAATGAAATTATTTACTGCCAAAGCTAGTAAAGTATTTTATTGAATTACTATCTGGCTCCACAAACTTTCAACCCATTATGTCCCCACCGAGGGGCACGGGTCTCTTCCCTAAGGAAGGTATAGGCCATGGCGGGGGCCAAGTTCGGATTGGTGGAGGCTTGCAAGACTCCTTCACCACATTTGCACAGACAAACAAATAGAATTCGTTGCATTAGCAGAACAAAATGATGTCTGCAATAACGATAAAACTATTCTAATTAGTTCATATTACGAAACAATTATGTTTTGTTTACCTGTGTGAACACGAATGTGATTTGCCAAGATTTTATTGCACTGAAAACAAAAAAAGAAAAATTGAGTTAGTTTAATTACGATATATTCGTTCGTTATCAACACTTGTACGTCCCCACTACTGGGGCACTGGTCTCCTCCTGCATCGCAGGAAGGTTAGGCCATATTCCACCACGGGGGCCAAGTCCGGGTTAGTGGAGAATTGTAAGACAGTGGCGGGCCTTACTGTCAGAAGTTATAAGGCCTCTGATATGGCTTAACGACTGCCATTAAATGACAGCCGGCACCAAAGGCTTAGCGAGCCTTGCTAAGCACGGAAGCGCTCCGAAAAAATGCCACTGGTGGTAGTCACGGGACGGTCACCCATCGTGTTATATATTGTATAATATAATAGCACACTATAGTCTATGGTAATGTATCTCCCTATGTTTATGTAACTTTATTATTGTATTTCACCTTCTTTTCCTGCACTACCCTTTGCCAGTCACTTCAACATCAAAGGTTTGCTGGAAGAGAATGCTTCTTGCATTAAGCACGCCCTTGTACATTTAGTCATGTAATTAGTGCAATAAAGAATTAATATAATAATAATGAATGAATGAATAAATTAATGAACAAATGAATTAATGTCTGACCGACTGATTGAATGAATGAATTTATAATTAATTGAATGAATAACTGAGTGACTGATTGAATGAATGAATAAATTTGAAATTGAAGAATGGTTTAATTATCGCAAAAAAGTACAAAAGACAACTTAAAATAGACTAAGTTAATTACATACTTAGTTACTTTAGTGAACACTTAGTTAAATAACGCTATGCGATAATAAGGATTAATTTATGATTAAATCAATGAATAACTGACTGACCGATTGAATGAATAAATAAATTTATGATTAATTGAATGAATGAATGAACAATCAGACTCACCGTGAATCCCCGGCCACAGATGTAGCACAGCTTGTTTTTCGGCGCCGGAATGCCCTCGTGGGTCTGACGGTTGTGCCGGATCAGTTCGGCGGGACGCAGGAACTTCTGGAAACGGATTCAACACAAACGTGAGCAATAGTTGCCTTGGAAAGTAGTAGCCTACTGACAGGATTCTGAAAACTCGGGTTTCTTGTTGGCGTTTAATCATCATTATATTCTTTTTTATTTTCACTGATTTCACTGATGCCGGTGAGTCGCCCATTAGCTGAGTTGGAAAGAGCGCTGGCACGGATAGCCAGAGGTCGCGGGTTCGAATCCCGGCATGCGTGGAATTTTTAGCCTCTAAATAGGTTTTTAAAATTGTCCTTAGCACGGGTTAGTGCATTAAAATAAAGAGTATAATGACGACGACGACGACGACTCATTTTGACCACACACCTTGCCGCAAGGGTCGCATCTGTTCTTGTAGACCTTCAGGTGAACGAAGTCGTAGTGGTTCTGCATGTAGATGTTTTTTGAGAAGGACTTCTCGCAGCTCGGACACTGGTGTCTGAAGAGACGTTGACAAAATTAATTCTATAGGATTAAAAAAAAATTAACCGGCGACCGGAAACGGCGGAAACGGCGTGCGTGCATGCAACGACTTATGAACGTTGATGAAGCGAAGGTGATCTGTCAGGATCGTGGCAAGTGGCAGTCTCTGGTCTCCGCCTATCCCTCTGGGATACAGGCTTGAGGTTATGTATGTATGTATGTATGTATGTATGTATGTATGTATGTATGTATGTATGTATGTATGTATGTATGTATGTATGTATGTATGTATGTATGTATGTATGTATGTATGTATGTATGTATGTATGTATGTATGTATGTATGTATGTATGTATGTATGTATGTATGTATGTATGTATGTATGTATGTATGTATGTATGTATGTATGTATGTATGTATGTATGTATGTATGTATGTATGTATGTATGTATGTATGTATGTATGTAAAAAAAAAATTATACGCATACACACATGGGCATGAATAGATAGATAGAGAACACGTTATTGTACATAAAGATGTAGGCGTGCATAGAAAAAAATGGAACGGGAATAAAAGAGGAAATGTCATTAAAATAATTAACTCTGCTAAGCATAGGTAAGCATCGGAATAGTTCTTGTGTTCTGAACACCCTAAACACATAATATTTTGGCAGTCGGGTAATATTATCAAATTGATGCACTACAGTAATATTTATGTTGGATATTTTTATTTTATAATTTGGATCTATTTGGATATTTCCGAGTTGCATGTTTGGTATTTTTTTTTCTTGGTTATAAGTAAAATTTCTAATGTACAAAAAATTGGCTCCCTCGATACGGGGTTTCCTAGTGTGGGTGCCGCGAGCAAGTGTAAACTTAGATTAGTTACTGCAAATAAATATTTTTATCTTTTATCTGCTTTTGTCGTCGAAATTCCGCAAATCCGCACCGAGCGATTCGCGAGTTCTTTTTCAATAATAAGAACGGCAAAGTTGTGGAACACGCTGCCATACTGTCTTTCCGGAGACATGTAACCTGGGTGTCTTTAAAAGTAGAGTTGACCGGCATTTAACAGGTGAGCACGTAACATCGTAGACCCCGTCTTCGCTCACCATTAGTCGAGACTGGGGTCAAGTGTAAAGAGATCTACTTAAAAAAATGTGCATATTAGTGGGAATGCATAAATATTCAGTAAAGATATCATATTTAAGACTTCTATAAACAATTTGAAAATAATATAATAAGAGCAATGTATTGTTTTTCGATTCGAAAGGAGTTTGTTGTTTTCTTTATTTTTATTGCATGCTAAATTTCAATTAATTGTCAGCTGTGATGAATGCTAACCAATTAGGAAGAGCGGGAATTTTCTTGGCACAGGTAATTCTTACTTAAAAGGAAACTCCCACAAAAATTGTAACCTACATTAAGTTTGATACTGAAAATAAAAATTTTTTTTAGATGAATGAAAACGAACTGAGGATGCATGAAAATGATAATTCTATGGTCGCCCATTAGCTCAGTTGGATAGTGCGCTGGCACGGATAGCCAGAGGTCGCGGGTTCGAGTCCCGGCATGGGTGGAATTTTTAGCCTCTAAATAGGTTTTTAAACTTGTCCTTAGCACGGGTTAGTGCCTTGAAAAAAAGAATAGTTTCAATAAATAAACATATATAACCCCACGCCTGTATCCTAGAGGGGTAGGCAGAAACCAGGGACTGCCACTTGCCACGATCCCGGCAGATCACCTTCGCTTCATCAACGTTCATAAGTCGTTGCACGCACGCTCCGGGTACTTTAAAATTCTATGGTGTACATCAGTGGGAATGAATGAAAAATGAAAATTATTGTAAATTGAGGATAGAAGAAAGAAAATCACGCGAGGATCCGTGAGATGGAACGTAAATGAATGTGATTAAATTTATATACTATAAATGTATATACTGTTAAATAAACGCCTCTTTAAATAGTCATTAATGCTTCTAGTACAAATGATTGTTGTGTCTTATTTCGCTTGAAGACAAATAAATATAAGGTGCTAACAAATTAGGTACCAATAATTTTAGGGCTGATAGTACTCGTCTTTATGAGTGGATTTATATTAGATATATTCAAAAGTGTCTGTTACTTTTTGGCGATAATTAAGGAAACAACTTTAGTGCGTCACAACACCCTGTTAATGGGATAGTTAATAATATGAGTTTAAATCCTCTTTGATAATTTTCTAAAACCTCTTTGAGTGTCGTGATATGAGTCAATGGCCCTAAACATAATATGTCAGTGTCATGCTATTTATTATTGTGTCTGATTATTTAGTAATAATAAACCCTTAAATACCGAATAATGCCTTACCGCTACACAAACAACGATTACTTAAACATGGTAATTTGCTATCGCGAAGCAAACTACAGTGCGACAGGTGCTGCAAGGCTCTACGCAGAAATTCACGGTAAAAATGTGAATCCTCGCACAATCTACCGAGCTGAGCAGAGATTTCGTGACTGGGGCACGTTCACTCCTAGAGGTGAAGCCGGTAGGCCACGATTTCCGCCCCGTCTAGAAGTTTCGATTTTGGATTTTTTTGATCGTCATCCAATGTGTAGTACAAGGGATGCAGCAAATGTATTTCGCGTTAGTGATATTTATGTGTGGAAACTCCTAAAACGCGAAGGTAAGCACCCATACCATTTTACGCGTGTTCAAGAACTGCAGCCACAGGATTATGAACCACGTGTAGAGTTCTATCAATGGCTTCGAAGACTCAACCGCTACAAGATACTCTGGACCGACGAGTGCACATTCATAAGGGTTGGATTGTTTAATATTCACAATGCACACTTTTGGACAGAACAAAATCCCCATTTAGCACGCCCCGATCACTTTCAAACTCGCTTTAGCGTCAATGTATGGGCGGGATCACTTGGCGACTATCTGTTAGGTCCAGTGTTTCTTAATCGCCTAAATGGAACAACGTATCTACAGTTCTTACAAGGAGATTTGATGGAATTGCTGGCAGAAGTGCCTCTCGATCTCCGTAGGAGGATGTACTTTCAACACGACGGTGCCCCCGCCCATAATGATCGTACCGTACGACAACTTAACGACTCAATACCAAGGTCGATGGATAGGCCGCGGAGGGAGTGATGCAGGTGCAGTGAACTGGCCAGCCCACTCACCGGATTTAACCCCTTTAGATTTCCACATATGGGGTCGAGCCAAAGATTTGGTATACGGATCCGATGGTCATATGACTCATATGATTAGGACATCTGAACAACTACGAGCACGTATTACCAACGCCTTCGAAATCATGAAAAATGAAAGAAACGTTTTGTTGCGTGTAAATGGAAATATTCAAAAGCGAGCCTTATTGTGCGTTGAACAAGAGGGTCGACATTTTAAACAATACTTGTAAATAAATGAGTTTTATTTATAATTACCACCTCGACTTATCAATTACTACTTACCTACTTATTGAAAAATATCAAAAGCTAATGAAAGGATAAAGGTCTCTGCCTACTACACCGTATCATATGCAAGGAGTATCTCAGGACCGGCAAAATGTTCCCTCCGACAATTATTGACGCTCCGTGCATAGCACGTTACGGTGATGGTCGGTGACGGAACGGTCTAGTGGGTATGGTCTCATACTTTTCCACAGAAATAATATTTTTTTGCATGATACGTTCATAGTACGGTCATACGGTACAAGTGGGCAGAGACTTTAATGATTATTAACAGTTTTACCGCCAATCTTTGACGTGACAAACGGCGACGTTTGTGACCATGAACTTGACTGAAAATCACAGATAAAGTGACTAAAAATGTGAAGTATCTTGTCAGTTGGTTATTTTGGTTAACACTATTAACACAGGATGGTTATTTTTGAGCAAAATTTTATTGTCTTTAATTTGTTCAGGAAATCAAATCAAAAAAATCATATGAAAAGTTTTTCTAATTTATATTTCAAGTTGATTGTTTTGATGTTATGTAACACCTCTTAAAATATTGGTACCTAATTTGTTAGCACCTTATATATTCAGTTCTAAAAAAAGCAAATGGCGGAGGATTAATAGTAATTCAATTCAATATAATTATTTCAGACATTACATCCATATTGATTAAAATTAATTAACAATAAAACAAACAAAATAAATTACAATAGTGATATATAATAATAAATAAATTTAAACTCAAATTGAAAATTTTAACCAGTACGTTTTTGAATAATACACTTTGTTCTCAAGTGTTGTATTAAAAAAAAACAATAATAACAATAATAACCGCGGCGAGGCCGAAGGGCTCCGTTTAGGCCGAGGCCGAAGGCCGAGACCGTTCATGTTACGGCGCACAAGTACCAGCGCAAGAGCAAAAAGGGACAAACTTGCGAGGCCGAAGGCCGAGATCATACATTTTCCCATAAAAAAAAACAATAATAACAATATTAATAATATAATATTGGCCTTTTTGCATCTACCTAATGAGATGATTTATACAGCGTCCAGTGGTATTTTCACTTACACTAGATGGGTGAAGGAACCTCACCGACGCTGTAGTGCCTGGGACATGGTTTTATAGATGGTGTAGGCTTGCCCAGAATCTATACCACCCTGACAGCTTAGTCGGCCTAGCCCACAGGAAAGACTAGTCAATACGTGCGGAGCCAACCAAGCCGCGGGTTTCCTCACGATGTTTTCCTTCACCGTTAGCATGTGGTATTGCGACTACAAATTCGCAAATGTACGTAACTTTGAAATTAAACAAAGTCATTGGTAAATGCTCGCACTCGGGATCGAAACTGGGGCTCTCGCTTGCCAGTCCATGGTTCTACCCACTGAGCTACCACCGCTTCTTAATAATAAAATTAATAGTAATGAAGTCACCTGCTTTTCTTAGCGGGCTTGGCGGGGCGGTGCGTCCGGTTGATGTGTCCGATGTAGGCGTAGCGATGCTTGAAGTGCTTGTCGCACTCCACGCAGTAGGACGGATCCAGTTGACGCGTGGGGTGCTGAGTACGATATGATCATATTCAATTCAATATATTTCAACGTAAAGAATTGTATGCCACACCTGGCAATAAAGTGGCTTTTCCCGCACGCTGCGCGTACGGAAAAAGCCGGGATGTGGATGTGCGGGATGTGGGCTATTACATACTCGTGCTTTTTTTTCCCTTTCCCGCACTCGTGCGTTCTCTTTCCCAACTGTCAAAATAATGTCTATTAAAAAGAAAAACCAACCGTGAAGTTTTTACTAAAAAAAATTCATACAAGTTTTTATGAGCTACTAATTTGTTACAATATCAGATTTAATGATTTGATTGAATGAGTTAAGTTAGGTTTCATTTCATTTCATTAAATTTCATTTTCATTTCATATCAATAAAAAAAATCTACTGAAGACTTGGCTGTATGGGCATAGTTCCCTTTGCCTACTAGAATGGGTGAAGAAAAAAAATCTCTGCTTTTATTTTTTTACGGTTGACGCCATTTTCTTATTTTTTTAGTCTTATTAAATTGCTTATTTTTTTCGCAACTGTATTAAAAATAGTCGTTCAGTACACGTGCGGGACCGTCACTGCAACTTGTTCCGACTGTCAAAAGCGGGCAAAAAAAGTTCTGCCGCGGCGAGGCCGAAGGCCGAGCTCCGTTTAGGCCGAGGCTGAAGGCCGACACCATTCAGGTTACGGCGCACAAGTACCAGCGCAAAAGCAAAAAGGGACAAACTTGCGTGGCCGGAGGCCGAGCTCCGTGAAGCGGGCACGAGGAACCCCGCCGCGGCGAGGCCGAAGGGCTCCGTTTAGGCCGAGGCCGAAGGCCGAGACCGTTCATGTTACGGCGCACAAGTACCAGCGCAAGAGCAAAAAGGGACAAACTTGCGAGGCCGAAGGCCGAGCTCCGTCCAGGCCGAGGCCGAAGGCCGAGATCATACATGTTCCCATGCAACAATTCACTACAATAAGTGTCTAGCGAGGTCCCAGGCCGAGCGCCGCGGAGAGCGTAGCTCGGAGCGGCTGGGGGCTGGCGCGTGTAAGCGCGCAGGGGGCTCGCCCCCTAGTCTATAATATAAAAATGAATCGCTGAATGTGTTGGTAAGCGCAAATCTCGAGAGCAGCTGAACCGATTTCGCTAATTCTTTTTTTTAGAATATTCCTTGAAGTACGAGGATGGTTCTTACGGGGAGAAAAATAAAATAAAATTAAAGGATCGACTGTTAGGCGGTACGAAGTTCGCTGGGTCAGCTAGTGTTATATAAAAATGGGGCCTAACCATGGCGATTCGAATTTTCACACAGCCGCAAACGTTACCCTTCCGTTACGAGGTACGAACCTGCAGCGTCTTGTGCTGCCAATAGCCCTTGTGACTCTTGAAGGTCTTGGAGCAGATCTGGCACTCGACGCGACCGCGTGTGTGGTGCCGCCTTGAGGGAAAATGGTATATTATAATAAAGAATTTTCATTCATCATTTTCAAATGAATAAAAATTCTTTATTGCACTAAAAACTGTACAAAGGCGATCTTAATACTTGATAGTGTTTTCTTCCAGCTAACCCACGATAATCCGGACAGTGGAAGGGGTAGGTAGGTAGGTAGGTAGGTAGGTAGGTAGGTAGGTAGGTAGGTAGGTAGGTAGGTAGGTAGGTAGGTAGGTAGGTAGGTAGGTAGGTAGGTAGGTAGGTAGGTAGGTAGGTAGGTAGGTAGGTAGGACAGACATAAAAAGCTATGCTCTATCCGATGAATAGTAAAACAAAGGCACTTATTGTAAAAAAAGAGCATAGCGAATCTTCCGTCCACGGCATACCTTTTTGTGACTCTATGATTGTAACACAATTTCACTACTTTTTGACTTAGGCCTCTTTCGTTCTGAGGGCCCTCGTCCACCGTCCATCTGCCCGTCCACCAGATGGCCGTGGCCAGGACTCACCTGATATGGTTGATGATACTGTACCGCATCTTGTAAGTGGCTCCGCAGTAGTCGCAGATAAACTTCTCGTGACGCTCGCGGTAATGCTTGTAAAAGGCGTTTCGGTTTCTGCAAAAATGTAAGATTTATTTATCGATCGATATCAACCCTTGTGAGTGCCCACTGCTGGGGCACGGGTCTCTTCCTGCATCGCAGGAAGGTTAGGCCACGCTCCACCACGGGGGCCAAGTCCGGGTTGGTGGAGGATTGTTAGACAGTGGCGGGCCTTACTGTCAGAAGTTATCAAGCCGCCCATAAGGCCGCTGACATGGCTTAACGACTGCCATTATATGACAGCCGGCACCAACGGCTTAACGTGCCTTGCGAAGCACGGAAGCGCTCGGAAAAATGCCACTAGCGGTAGTCACGGGACGCTCACCCATCCCGTACCTAACCGCGCCTGTTGTTGCTTAACCAAGTGATTGATTCCAATCACTCGGTTCGCCTAGGCCACGAGCGCTTCATCAACTATTACTATTTTACAATTCAAATGGACCGGACTACAAAACAAATTGCGTAAAGAGAAATTGTGTTAACACTATTTCTATTCAATAAAACACTCACACGCACTGCAATTGGCAGACTAGACACTCCGCCACTCTAGAGTGTTGGGCTCTGTAGTGCCAAAGTTGATTCCGCATATTGTAGCTGGTGTAGCGTGGTAAAGAGGTTTGCATCGTTACAAGTATAATCTTTAAAAACCTATTTAGAGTCTGAAAATTCCACCCATTCCGGGACTCGAACCCGCGGCCTCTGGCTAACCGTGCCAGCGCTCTCCCTACTGAGCTAATGGGCAAGTACGCCGGTACCCACTGATGCCGATCAGTGAAATTTCGAACCACTTGCAAATTTCGAAATTTCGAATAATTTGCATCACTTGCAGCCCCGAGTACCTACTTTGCAGTAAGGTTTTACATCGGAATGATATCGCTGTACCCACATGATTATATTCTTTTTGTTGCACTAACCCGTGCTAAGAACAATTTTAATAACCTATTTAGACGCTAAAATTCCACGGGTTAGTGCAACAAAAAGAATATAACTATAATCTTAATTAACACTATTTCTATTCAATAAAACACTCACACGAACTGCAATTGGCAGACTAAACACTCCGCCACTCTAGAGTGTTGGGCTCTGTAGTGCCAAAGTTGATTCCGCATATTGTAGCTGGTGTACGAGCAGTGTTTACACTCGTACTTGAAGTAGTGGCTCCGCATGTGAGTGACTAGGTTGCATTTGCCGTGGAAGCGTGTCTTGCAGACGTCGCAGATTAGTTTACCTAGCTCCTGGAACAAGGTAAGTCAGTTCAACATCAACCCTTGTATGGCCCACTCATCCCCGACTAAAGGAAGGCCAATGAGACGAGATAAAGAATGTTAACAAAGTTTCAGGGGTTCAAAACATTTTTATTTGAATAAATTGTGGTAATACAAATTTCGGATTCCCTATTCTAATCGCTGTCGTTTGTATTAGACAAACATGATTCACCGGAAGCGTCCTAGGCTGTCTAGAGCCGCCAGGCTGTGAGTCCATAATTTAAACCAACAACTAATTACAATAACAGCAAAAATCAACAAGAAAACTAACGATTACGCATTAAATGAACACAATAAACCTAGTAAATACGGAAACGAAAAAATACGTATCACTTCGAACGCAATCTAAACAGGAATGAATTGTTATAGTTTACAAAATGGCGGATGACACCAAATGTTGACAACTGCGGTACTGAAAGTTTTCCTGTACCACGAAATACGCAACGACAGCTGTCGTCGATCAAATGACGTCATTATAGCATACGTGTGACAAGGACAGAGATAATAATGGCTCACTATCGCAATGTAACTCAGTAACGGTCGGTTTGTTTTCATTCTTTATCTCGTCTCATTGGCCTTCCTTTACGTGGGATGACGATCTGCGGAACACTGCCGGCAGATGCTGGATGCGGCAAGAAGACAGGACGCTATGGCGCTCATTAGGTAAGGGCTATGTCCAGCAGTGGACTACATAATATAGCCTGAAGAAGAAGAAGATGGACCCACTACTGGGGCACGGATCTCTTCCTGTATAGCAGGAAGGTTAGGCCTTACTCCACCACGGGGGCCAAGTCCGCGTTGGTGGAGGATTGGAAGACTGTGGTGGGCCTTACCGTCAGAAGTTATCAAGCCGGCCATAAGGCCTCTGACATGGCTAAGGTAAGTCAGTTAAATAATTCCATTTAGCCAATATCTTTTTAGATCCCACCAGAGTGCTTAGTGCGAGTTTTTCAATTACTAGATCGCGTTAACGTAAACTCATATTTGTATGGCATCGAGGAAGCGCCACCTAGCGACAATTATGGAAATTAAAATAGCTGAGAGCAAGTTGTAATGGTTTACGTTGATAAGTGAACACGTTTACCAGCCAAAACACGAATAAACGCGAGTGCGAGTTGTACTGTGACAGTGTTTTGCCAGTTCGAACGGTTAACTTACTCATACTCACTACTCAATGCTCGATTAACGCGGTAGTAAAGTTATTCGATTGGATCTGTCAAACTCGCACTAAGCACTCAGGATTACTGAAATGACTGCTAGGTACCTGTCTCGATAACGTCTATTGCGATTGCAACTTTTTTGGTTGCTCCACAGTGAATTGCTTTGACTTTGACTGAAACGCGGTTCAAAAAATTTGTAAAGTACACTACACTTGACTCCACGGGTCTCGCACCCGCGACCTCTGGCTAACCGTGCCAGTCTGAGTCCCGGCATGGGTGGAATTATTAGCCTCTAAATAGGTTTTTAAATTGTCCTTAGCACGGGTTAGTCCATTAAAAAAAAGAATATAATCATTGAAGACGAATCATGATGAGTGTACATATCCATGGGAATGAAAGAAAATTATTGAGGATGAATGAAAATATTAAAAACCTACTTAGAGGCTAAAAATTTCACCCATTTGAAATTTGATTCGAACCCGCAACCTCTGGCTATCCGTGCCAGGTTGCCCGCAGAGGTTGCGAGTTCAAATCCCGGCATGGGTGAAATTTTTAGCCTCTAAATAGGTTTTTAAATTTGTCCTTAGCACGGGTTAGTGCATTAAAAATAAAAATAGTATAATGAATGAAAATAGTTAACGGCTGGAGCAGCTAACTCCAGTTGCTATGGGGTTACATTTTTTCTGAGTGCCGTCGGTGCCTGCTGTCATGTTATGCCAATCGTCAAGCCATGTCAGAGGCTTGATAACTTCTGACAGTAAGGCCCGCCACTGTCTACAATCCTCCACCAACCCGGACTTGGCCCCCGTGGTGGAGTATGGCCTAACCTACCTCTGTATGTATCATTCCGATGTAAGACAACTGCAAAGTAGGTACTCGGGGCTGCAAGTCATGCAAATTACTTTAGCCAGATGTCGCTGCCTGTACGTAATACAGAGAATATTGTAAAGAGGATCGAAATTTCACAGATGCCGGTGAGTCGCCCATTCGCTCAGTTGGAAAGAGCGCTGGCACGGATAGCCAGAGGTCGCGGGTTCGAATTCCGGCATGGGTGGAATTTTTAGCCTCTAAATAGGTTTTTAAATTGTCATTAGCACGGGTTAGTGCATTAAATAAAAAGACTATAATCATTGAAGACGAATCATGATGAGTTTACATATCCATGGGAATGAAAGAACATTATTGAGGATGAATGAAAATTGTTAAAAAATTAGTGTAGATGAATGAAAATCGATCACGGGCTCGTCCTACCGCTTCCTTCTGCATTTCAGTTTTGTGTTGGCTCACGACACGAAAGAATACTGTCGCGGTCCTATCCCGAACCATCTAGAATAAAGCCTTCTGGAAGCCTATCGAATAGTCGCCGCATGCTGCGTTTTAGTAAACAATAAAACGCTGCAAGCAATAGTGACTCGTATGTCCACTAGTATAAGGTTCAAAACTCTTTGACAAGGACTTTGTTCTAGAGTCGTTGCCGCGTGCACCGAGTGTAGGTACGTACTTGAATGTTCTAAAACCCTTACCGGCGGATATAAATAGCGGTCGCCGCGGCGCGCTGTCAGTTCCGTTTGGAATAGCGAAGAGTGAACTTCGAGCGAACATACCTGCGATACGAGCGATAACCTACGACCTCCGCGATACTATTGGACTTCGATTGGAATCTACGTGTGGACTTCGTGTCGTGAAGACCTGCAGACCAGACCCTGCGTGAATAAATCCTAAGAAGTTGTCATTGGCGTTGTACATCCAAATCCAGAACCCTAGCCCGTAACAATACTGATGCCGGTGCTTGCCCATTGGCTCACTTGGGAGAGCGCTGGCACGGTTAGCCAGAGGTCGTGGGTTCGAATCCCGGCATGGGTGGAATTTTCAGCCTCAAAATAGGTTTTAAAAATTGTCCTTAGCACGGGTTAGTGCAACAAAACGAATATAATAAGATAAGATAAGAAGATAAGAATCTTCTTTATTGTACACCAGAGCACATATAATAAAACATGTAATAATACAAGGTACAATTGACGGCCTTATTACTAAAAGCAGTTCCTTCCAGACAACCTTACGACGGAAAGTTGCTGGAGGAAATAAGAGACCATATAGATAATCATATAGGTTTTTTTTGTAAATAAAAAATGTGTTCGCACATTATGAAAGAGGATTTAAAAAATCTTTCGTCATGCCTATTGTAGTAACTATGTACATAGCCGCGGTAGCCCAGTGGGTGGTCATCGATCGATCGATCGATCATAAATCGCTTACCTTAGCATGTTTTGACGCGTTATGTTTCAACAAAGCCTTCTTGGTTCCAAATCCAATTATACACTTTTCACACTTGTAATTTCTCCTAGTGTAATATGTGCTGACACGTTCTTGCATCAAGCAATCTTTCAGCTCTGTGGGAGTTATCCTAACCTGGTTGTACATATCTTTTTTGCTAGCGTTCTTGATAGCGACGAATTTAAATTTTGGCTTCTTCAATTCTTCCTCTCTGTTCAATTCCCATAAAGGCTTGACTTTCTTCTCTTTTTTAACTTGCTTACTGGATTCCTTTTTAATTTCACTGGGGTCCAGTTCCACGTTGCCTGATTCCTGTTTAATGTTTGATTCCATTTTTATTGCGTTTGATTCCAGTTTGATGATGTCTGGTTCCATGTCATAAAGGAACTGTTCGACAGCCGTTTCAGTTTTGAAGTCAGCGCCATCGTCATCATCTGAGTCGTAGTGGAGTACCTGATTGTATTCGGTATTGAAGGTCGTCGTCAGATTTGAGAGTGATTTCGTGATGTTGTAGCCCTGGAAATAGAGTTTAATTGAATTTTAAGAGATGATTATGTGAAAACTTTGTTTGTATTGATTGATTCATTTTACATGTATCTGTACAATATTGATATCGTTAACAACCCTTGTATGTCCCCACTGCTGGAGCACGGGTCTCTTCCTGGTTAGGCCATACTCCACCACGGGGGCCAAGTTCGGGTTGGTGGAGCATTGTAAGACAGTGGCGGGCCGTACTGTCAGAAGTTCTCAAGCCGCCTATAAGGCCTTCGTAAGATATTTATTTTATTTATTTATTTTATTTAGGGTCACCAACAAGGTATACATTAAAAAATCGTATTAATCACATGCACCAAGGATATAAATTAATGCTACCTTAATTATAGGTGTCCACAGCATGCGTAAATTATAATGTAACACCTACTTGAACCATAATAGCAAAAATGCAAAATTATATTCTGACACTATTAAGAACTATAAAAAAAAAACGCATTATAATATGAAACAAATAGATAGAGAGAGATGACATGGTGGAAGGACGTTATGTATTTGTGCAATTTGAGTCCAAAAGACCAAGAATGGCCCGTTTGAATATGGCCAGCCCACTGCCACTTCAGCTCGCTAATTCTCTGAGCTATATAGATTCCAGACATCATTGTCATCTAAATAATCCTTAATATGAAACGTAACATGATTGCATGTAATGTATGTTACCTGTGTTAGTGAAATGGCAGCATTCTGCACCTTATGCTGGAACGTGACAATGTTTTGCAGGGTAGCCCGACACTCCCAACATATTACCATGGTTGCAAGGGAGTGTAGGCTCTGAAAATTAACACTGTTACTTATTTGTCTCATTTAGAATTGAGAAAGGAATGTAGCGTTGATTTGGACATGTGGTGAGGATGAAGGAAGAAAGATTGACGAAACAAATATATATTGCGAATGTGAGTGGAAGGGCTGGTAAGGGACGTCCCAGGCGGACATACATCGACCAAATAGGAGATGTATTAACAAAGGCGAAGATAACAATTACCCGGAACCGGCGTGCGTGCATGCGACGACTTATGAACGTTGATGAAGCGAAGGTGATCTGTCAGGATCGTGGCAAGTGGCAGTCCCTGGTCTCTGCCTACCCCTCTGGGATACAGGCGTGAGGTTATGTATGTTGTCTTACACTAAGTAAATACTTAAGTAACATTCTGTCGCGCTCGCGGAAGATAAAAGTACCCGGAACCGGCGTGCGTGCATACAAAGGCTTACGAACGTTTATGAAGGGAAGGTGATCTGTCAGGATCGTGGCAAGTGGCAGTCCCTGGTCTCTGCCTGCCGCTCTGGGATACAGGAAGTACCCGGAACCGGCAAGCGTGCATGCGACGACTTATGAACGTTGATGAAGCGAAGGTGATCTGTCAGGATCGTGGCAAGTGGCAGTCTCTGGTCTCTGCCTACCCCTCTGGGATACACGCGTGAGGTTATGTATGTTGTCTTATTTTCCATGATAAAAACGTGACGAAAACTATAGGGCCTTGTTGCTATATGTCAACCATTTCTAACTCATTTGGGACATCAAGAGTGTAATGTAGAGTAAGGTGCATATTGTGTTGCTAGGCAGTCTCCGAATAAAGACGGAAACACATAATAAAAACGCGACCCGACGCGACGTGTCGTCACCCGATGTACACCGTGCAAATACCGTGGGCATGGGGTCGCGTCGGATGTTCACATCTAGTACATCTAGTACAGTCTGATTCTAGTACATAAATACATACATAACCTCACGCCTGTATCCCAGAGGGGTACCAGAGGGATCACCTTCGCTTCATCAATGTTCATAAGTTGTTGCATGCACGCACGCCGGATCCTGGTACTTTTTATCTTTCCCTTTACTAATACATCCCCTATTTGGTCGATGTATGTCCACCTGGGACATCCCTTACCAGCCCTTCCACTCACGTTTGCAGTATATATTTGTTTCGTCAATCTTTCTTCCTTAATCCTCTCCACATGTCCAAACCAACACTCCTAGTTCTCTTTCATCCTCTTTCAGTCCACAACATTCTCTATTCAGATTATTGCGTATCCTGTGATTCAAAGTAACACTACACATATATCTCAAGGACCTCATTTCTACTGCTGATTCTACTGATTCTAGTCATAGAAAATAGTACAATTTGATATGACTTAACACCCGTCGTGTTTCGTCTGGTCGCGTGGTGTTTTAATAATGTGTATCCGCCTTAAACGCGCTATAAGACGGACAGGCCGCCTTTCACTTATCACAAAGGGTTCACATCCTGGCTTGTACCAATGACTTTGTTGCCTAAGTTATGTATGTTTGTGAAATTATAGTAGCAGCACCAATCGCTAACTGTGAAGGAAAACATCATAAGGAAACACTATGGTTGGTAGAGTTAAAATAAAGAGGTTCGAAATTTCAAAGCCAAGCAGGGAGCAAAGGCTTACTACATACGTAAAATGGTCCTGCGAGGGTCGTGTAGACTCCGGCGTACTTCCCCAAAGGGCTCAACCTTCGCCCTAAGGCCAAGCAAGTCATACACCGGGAGACGAAGCCGTCTGGTCGGAATTCAGTCTTGAAATCCATAGTTGGTGTTTTCAGTTCATTGTGATTCAATTGTTTGTGTGAGGATTCACTGGTGGACGGTCCACATATCTACTTCATCAGCGTAGGCTAACGAAGTAAGCTTCGGTTTACGTAGCGAACATTTCTTTTAGAAAAACCAGTGTAATAAATAAAAATATTTCTTGCACACGACGATGGCACAACAAGGTTCACAGATTAGAATAGAATATGTGATTTTTTTTTGACGTTTCGATTCATTCATTCACTTTGACAGCTCACGATGCATAAAAAAAATTAACAGTCCCATCTAGTGTTCAGTAGCACAAGCTTTTAGTTATTGGACTGAATAAGAGGTGGCGCTAGTCAAATTTATACGCAAAAGCAGTCTTGTGTTAGATAGCTTTTTTTTTAATTCTTATTTCCTACCATGTTAGGTTTGGTAGTCCACAAATGAGCAATATGAAGCGTTAGAAAGTAATAATCTTATAATATGTGGTACAATTATTTTGCAAAAAAAAATAACGAAGACAGTGTTACAAAAAAAAAATAACTGTTTTTATCCTCCCATTTTTATGTAGGCTGGTAAACATCCCACTACAGAACACCGGCCTTCTCCCCGAGAAAGAGAGAGTAAGTGCTTATCTGAAAACCTGATTCGTTAGCATTTTTATGAAAACCACGGCGTTTTGTCACCTGAGGAGCCCTCTACGAAAAAAAATCAATTTGCAATTCATACATAGTTAGGTCTTCTTTTATAGTACAATATCCAATAAATTTTCGTCAAGAACACAAAATAATAATAATATAAGCACACAAAAAAAATCCTAACTGAACAAACCACTCCGGAAAATATCTGAACCAAGATCTTCTTCTTCAGGCAATTTTCGTCCACTGCTGGACATAGCCCTCCCCTAATGAGCGCCATAGCGCCCTGTCTTCAGCTTGCCGCATCCAGCATCTGACTGCAGTTTTTCGCAGATCGTCATCCCACCTGGTCGGAGGGCGTCCTACACTACGTTTGCCCATAAGTTAAGTGTTAAAGACCCCATAGTGAATTAAAAGTTCATGTATTTTAAGATAACTTTTAGAGCAACTTTAGAACTTTTAGGTAAAGTAAAATGGTGTAAGTTGAGACTTCGAGCGTATTTAATAGGCATTGGCACGGTTTGGCTTTGGTGACTCCTTAAGGCGCTTTGGGGTGCTAACTTGTGCCACCAATGGAATAAAAATCATAACTTGTTCTTTAATACATTTTTTTCAAAAAGTATACATCTTAAATCATGATATGTGATAACTTATTTTTAGAAAATACAGTGTTATTAAACGGTGCCCGAGTGATCTTAAACGATCACGAAGGTTAAGCAAAACAGGGCGCGTTCAATGCACGGATGGGTAAACCGTCTGAGACTAACGCTAACGCATTTTTTCGAGCAGTTCCATGCTTCGCAAGGCACGCTAAGCAGTTGGTGCCGGCTGCCGTCGATAGATGGCAGTCGTCAAGCCAAGTCAGAGGTCTTAGGGCGGCTTGAAAACTTCTGACAGTAAGACCAGCCACTAGTCTTGCAAGCCTCCACTAATCCGGCCTTGGCTCCCATGGTGAATTATGGCCTATACCTTCTTCAGGGAAGAGAGCCGTGCCCCTCGGTGGGGACATAATGGGTTGATAATAAAGATGAAAGACAGCCGTTTTTGGCGGAAATCGTATGTTCTAAAAAAAATTGTTATGAGAGATCTTAAGATTTTTGATGTTTGCATTTTCAAAAAACCTATGATAAAACAAGTCATGATTTTCATTTTTTAGCACTCTAATACGCCTTCACGTTAAATCAACATGACACACGTTACGGCATGATAAACAAAAATTAAAAACTCGGTCTAATACAGTATTATTTTAATTTGTTTATTACAAATAGTTGCTATTTATAATATTCAGCCTTATATTAATTCTAATTAATTAATCAATTCATTAAACAGAAGAAAAAATAATTATCTCTTAATCTAAATTAAAAATAAAACATGTAAAATACATACGTCGATTTGATTTATGTTATAATAAGAGTGTAAACAAATCCTTGTATACAACTGATTATGTAAATAAGCATAATTACGATGGGGAAAACTGTGGTGTAGCGAAAAAATCGCTGGTCAATGATAAAAGTATTGTCGACAGAATACTCTGTCTCTAAGGGCAGCAGCGCGTAGTGACGCGCTATATTAATACGTAGCCAATCAGCGTCCGCGGCGCGTAGTGACG
This sequence comes from Yponomeuta sedellus, assembly GCA_934045075.1. NCBI lineage: Eukaryota > Metazoa > Arthropoda > Insecta > Lepidoptera > Yponomeutidae > Yponomeuta > Yponomeuta sedellus. The sequence continues at coordinate 885,117 of OW203750.1, read as the reverse complement.
CGCTATATTAATGAATACGTAGCCAATCAGCGTCTGCAGCGCGTAGTGACGCGCTATATTAATACGTAGCCAATCAGCGTCCGCGGCGCGTAGTGACGCGCTATATTAATGAATACGTAGCCAATCAGCGTCCGCGGCGCGTAGTGACGCGCTATCTTAATGAATACGTAGCCAATCAGCGTCTGCAGCGCGTAGTGACGCGCTATATTAATACGTAGCTAATCAGCACGTCCGCGGCGCGTGGTTTACGTGGTTTAAGTTTACGCGGACTTATAATTAGAGTCTGAATTTAACTTGTAACATTTAAGTCGCAGTTTCCGTACTTTCGAGTTAGAATTTAGACGTTTTACGTTAAATCAACGGCCGTGTCACCTGACGCAGCTCAACCCGATTTCAAGCCTTCCACAAAGTAAAAAAAGCCCAACGATTTCAAAGTAAAATAAAGCCAAATTTGTGTTCATGGGGATTTCCTTACACTCTGCATAATATACAAAGTTCAGTGGACGATGCGAGTAAACTAAAGTGGAGAATGTTCATTCGGTATCAATGTCTCAAAAGACAAGTACAGTCTGTTAGCTTTTAGGATATACCCCGGGCTCTAGAGTAGGCTTCGGTTTTCGCCGAAAGCACACGAGTGTAATACTATTGCTCTGTATACTTCAATTCAATTCTGTTTTATGGACTCAGTGCACTGATTATCCAGTACAACTTCGCCAATATCACGTGTTAGACAAGACTATAGCCAATCACAAGCGAACAAGAATCAGAAATTTGGAAAAGTTATGTGTCATATTAGTTCCGATATTTTCTATTACACGAATACATCCGATTCTATGCGATAGTAGCCGAGGTATATTCTAAAAGCTAACGGGCTGTATAAACTTAAGCTTTCTTCCAATTACCCGCAGTTTTACGCTACACCCTCTAAAAGACAATGCCCCTTGAGTGGTCCTTTCACCCATCTAGTGAAGGTGCCACTAGACGTAGATGCAAAGGCTAACGCCAGTATTAGGTTGCAACAGAACGACAGACGCGATTTTTTTGTATATGGAAAAAAGTACTTTTGACTGATTTTAGCAGTCAAAACTAGTTTTGACCGTTTAAGAATTTTGACTGTAACCTATTTAGGTCCTCGTATTTCATTAGTTTATCATTTTCATACTGCCTGTGTGGTGTCGGCCTAGAGAATAGCACCAACCCAAATTATTCCTGCGGGTGTCGTAAAAGGCGACTAAGGGACACAAACCGGGGGGTGGTCAGCAGCGCCCCCTGCAGTACAATTCCACCAAACTGCGATCCCTAACCCTCACTGCTGGACATAGCCCTCCCCTAATGAGCGCCATAGCGCAAGGTTGTGCCAACATTGTGGGGTGATGCCCATAATCCCCACGCTGGGCATGCGGGTTGAGGATCGCAGTTTGGTGGAATTGTATTGCAGGGGGCGCTGCTGCCCACCCCCCGGTTTGTGTCCCTTAGTCGCCTTTTACGACACCCGCGGGAAGAATTTGGGTTGGTGCTATTCTCTAGGCCGACACCACACAGCAGTAACTATGATCTTGCTGACTACATATGAGTATCGCGAATAATTAAGAAATGCCTCAACACAGACAATTATGGCTTTCAGTTACAAATCACCGAACAATAATGTATTGTGATGGGACTCTAAAATTGTACTTAACATAACTCATGTACATGTTTCTTGATATATAATATGTATAAATAAAAATATGCTAAGCGAAATCTTAAACTTAGTGAAAGCTGATAAAATTACAGCTTTTTTTATAGTGGATTTACCAGAAAAATCCTGTGAAACTGTGGTAAATAATGAAAACAACTCGAACTGTAGACCGGGGTTCGAAAAGATAATTATCTTGATAATTATCTTGGTAATTATCATGGTAAAATTATCTTGGTAATTATCATGATAAAAATATCTCGATAATTATCAATTGATAATAACAAAAATTTCGTTTATGCAAAGCAAACAAAACCAAGCAGCGAGATCTTAGTTGGCTATTAGCATTACTGCAGCTACAGCGGCAACACAGCCAATGGAAACAGAATCATCATCGGACAAAGATATTCCTTTGGCATCTTTTGTCAATCCAATTTAATATATATTTAGAATGTCGAATCTGATGGAGACTTTTCACTTTAATTAATGTTAATTTGTGTTGGATTTTAAATAAAAATCATAAAATTGATTTGTTTTGGTTAGAATTGGCCAAATTATAATGCATTTGTTATCAAACAATATAGCAAATGAATTTCACACACGGGTGATAAATATCACATACTTGTCGTGATAATTATCCGATAATTATCAAGCAGCGTAATTTATCTTGATAATTTCGAACCCTGCTGTAGACTCAATACAGTATAAGTGAATAAAATAACAATTAGTTCCACACTAAAAGTTGTTTTTATTGAAGTCCTAAATTCCACGAAATTTTCCTGAGGCAATCTTTGTATTGATTGCTACGTTTATAATTATACACTACGCCATCTTAGGCTTCCGATCTGTCCATTTACTTAGCATTTTACATCTATGTCAGCGATGCTTCACACAGCATTTAGTTATTCCTACAGTATACAGCAGGAATTATCACCCGTAATACAGAGAATATTGTAAAGAGGTTCGAAATTTCACTGATGCCGGTGAGTCAACCATTAGCTCAGTTGGAAAGAGCGCTAGTACGGCTTTCGTAGCACGGTTGCGGAATTTTTAGCCTCTAAATAGGTTTTTTTTTAGATAGAATATATTATTTACGGTACCACAGAAATTAGATTTATAAGCGCCATGTTTGGAGAGCTCAGTGAATTTGTGTTGAAAACGGCTCAAAGAAATGGGGCCGATCGGAAAGCTTAAAGGAAGCATAGTGAATAACGTCACGCCAGTCCTCACTGGGGTAGCCAGACTGTACGAACATTCTGTATCATAGGCCCATATTTCACTAAACGAGTGCGTCTTACAACTTGGGTCATTCGGATTCCACAATGTTATGTTTAACCTGATGCTAATTTTTTTTTTTCTTACTTTCTTTCTTCTTTCTATAATCCGCTATTTGACTCTCTTTTTAAGTAAATCTTAAAAGGTAAAAAACTCTTTCATTAGACCAAATCATATTTTAATATATTTTTTGAGGACCCAAAAGCAACATAAAAGTATATTTTAAAACTGTATTTTCCTAAACAGCCAAAAACGCGGTCAGCCATTTTTGTCTATGGTTTGAAGTCCAAAAAAAGTTCGACATTCAATTTTCTGCAAGTGATCTCTGAGCATAGTGAAATAACAACGCAACCATGATTTCATCGAATTTACATGCAAAATATACCAATTATCATTATTGCATTGTTCGAGAATGAAAAAACACGTCAATAAAGACCCCCGGGAAGTCGTGGATTCGTATACCCAGTATCGAAATTAACATTCGAAAAACTTGGCTCAAACTTGCCAAAAGAGACCCCGACTCTTTATCAATTGAAACTCGGGTGTGTTTATGTGAAGATCACTTTGATGTAAGTCCTATAATAATCAATGTCCACTGGCTGAAAGATGTTTGTTTACATACTTTAGATGGTTTCAAGATGGCGGATAGCGTTTTCGCTGTTACGAATTTTAAACGATGAAAACTTTTTTTTACCTTGCAAATTTGGCAGTCATCCTGCATACTTACTTAGCAAACTCAGTATATTTCGGTTTCCTACGTTAAATACTATAGAAAATATTCATTTATGGCGTCAAATTTTATACGTGTCAAATAGCGGATTATGTATACGTGAAGGTTACATAATCAAAGCGCTGGAAAAGCGATTGTTTTGCAAGTCATTAATTAGTTCATTTGATTTTTGACCATATCAACTTCCTAGGCTCTTTGTCGGAAGCGTAGCGCTCACTAAAGTTTTACTTCAAAAAGTTGTTTACTTATCTAATACAAAATTCTTCGAAACTCCACACTCGAGTGGTCACGCCTGCCTATTCGACCGGCGCACTGTCAGTCCTCGCAGCTGCCTACCCCCGCGCTGGTAGGGTGTTAAAGTCCTATCAGGGGCGGCATCACACTCGTATAGACACACTGGGGATCCTGTTTCATCTGAAAAAAAGAAAAAAATAATAATTATACAACCAACATCGCGAGGATACCTGACTCTCTGAGGTTTCAAATTTCAATGGACTGGAGACTTGATATGGTTTTAATTTTCTTGATACGGTTTGTCAAACTTCGCTTCGCAAGCGCTGAGAAAAAATGCCACTGACAGCTAGGGTTTTTTTTTAAGTATTAAAATGTTCTTTGAGAGAGAAATATTCAAATTTTCGGTGGCAAGCTGTCTTTGCAGCAGTGCTGATTGATATTTATTTTTGAACACCTGGACCTTCTACATTCTAAACTTAAGTATATTTAAAAAACCTATTTAGAGGCTAAAAATTCCACCCATGCCGGGATTCGAACCCGCGACTTCTGGCTACTCGTGCCAGCGCTCTTTCCAACTGAGCTAACTTAGCACAGGTTAGTGCATTAAAATAATCATGTGGGTACAGCAATATCATTCCGATGTAAAAACCTAACTGCAAAGTAGGTACTCGGGGCTGCAAGTGATGCAAATTACTTCAGCTAGATGTCGCTGCCTGTACGTAATACAGAGAATATTGAAAAGAGGTTCGAAATTTCACTAATGCCGGTGAGTCGCCCATTGGCTCAGTTGGGAGAGCGCTGGTACGGTTAGCCAGAGGTCGCGGGTTCGAGTCCCGGCATGGGTGGAATTTTTAGCCTCTAAATCGGTTTTCAAATTTGTCCTTAGCACGGGTTAGTGCATTAAAAATAATATATATTTATTTAACGTGACACAGATTTTGTTTGGTATGTCTTGTTCATATGTTTCAATTTCTATGCTTTTATTTAGTTTGATCTTATGATAGGTCTGTTTTTATGTAAATTTTATGTTCTTTTTAATTTATAATTTGTGTTTGGCAATGAATGTAGTTAACTTTCAGTTTCTTTTCTTTCAGTTCATCACCTAGTTTGAATTGTAACGTTCATTAAGCCGCCGCTTCTGCGCTACTTTGAATAAAACCCTTTCATTTCATTTATACAATAACGTGTTCTGTATCTATCCACATACCTGTGTCATATGTTGATGCATCATAGCGCTATGTGTGACCGCAGGCATCATCACCATGTTCTGTTGCAACGGGTGCGGTTGCTGTTGTTGTTGTTGCTGATGTTGTTGCTGTTGTTGTTGCTGTTGTTGTTGTTGCGGCGGCGGCTGCTGCTGCATCGGTTGCTGAACCGGCTCCTCTTCCGGTGGCTTCTTCACCTTCTTCTCGCACTTCTTGAACTTGATGCCTGTGAAGTATTGTTGTGTTGTTATCAACCCTTGCATGTCCCCACTGCTGGGGCACGGCCGTGTCAAAGGCCTTGTGGGCGGCTTGGCGACCCGTGCCCCAGCAGTGGGTTGTACGAGGTTGAAATCGAATTTAAAATGGAAGTTGTTAAAACTGTTCATGGCATCTCAGTTTTTAAATATGGCTACAGCATAAACTGTAGGTTTTCCACAAACGAATAAAAAAAATTATGTCTAAGGGGCAATTTCTGATCAGAGAATTTTGCTAATTAAATAGTGAACTATAGTGCTGTCGCTTCAAATATCCTTAGAAAATAGCATGACAGAATGTTAGTTTAGTATTTACTTAATTCAAATACTGGTCCTCAAGCGGACAGACTTTTGAGAAAAGAACTGGAGTTTTGAACTTGCAACAGAACTTATTGCGTTTCTTGTATGTCAGATTGAGCGTTTTACATGTCAGATGCGGTTTTAGTAACTGATGCCTGTCAGGCAGAGCATACAGGGCATCCCATGGCTATGCCACATAACCGTGGGGCACCCTGTAGATAGATAGAATATTCTTTGTTGCATGGAGAAACCATGGCGGATAAAGTATTCTTTGTTGGCAACTAGTTGCGTATAAAGAAAAAAAAACTTTATTCGCAACTAGTTGCCGACAAACAATATAAAATCCTTTTTCACAACCGGTTGCGAAGTTTAGTTGCCATGGCGGTCGAAAGGGTAAATTATTCGCTGACCCTGTAAACATGGTTTTGCCATATTAATTTGTCTACGACATATTCCTATACTAAATATGCACATTTTTTTTTATTAACATTGGTGTAGCCGTTGCAGTGGCACTGACAAGAGATTTTTATAAAATACATTTTTCAACTCCTACTATACAGAATCATAAAGACATAAAATGAATTCTGATTTATATTATACATCATAACAAAGTTAATGAAAGTAGTGTAAGACGAGCATTTTACAGAAATGTGTTTTTAATTTTTTTCTAAAAAACAAATTTCATTCAAGGAAACATGTTGAATAGTGTATGAATTGAAATAAATAATTAAAGATATAACGAGTTTGTCCAAGGTAAACTATAATTCTAACATTGACATCTGTTGGTTGCATAATCAACCCTTTTTTAAACTTTTTGGCATCAAATATCAAAAAATTTTAAACTTTCGCAACTTGTACACATAGTTCGAATGTTTCGAAGATGCGAATGGGTGCCAGCCATCAGTCTTCACGTGACCACTATGACTGTAACGTCGTCGAAACGTCGAGGTAAAATAGCAATAAATTACTACGTGACTAAGCCCCGAAAATATTCTAACTAAATATCAACAAATAGACTTTGCATGATAAGCCCAGAAAAGAAGCACTTTCATGCATATTTGTGTTGAGGTGCCCTATAACTTTCTCTTTATAAGTCCATGTCGTATCAGTAGTGACTGGAAGATAAAGTCAACAAGAGCTGATTGACATTACACCCAAAAAGTCAATGGAAATGACCTTTCCCTTCCTTTTCTTCACATTGTGGATATGTGACAATACCATCAATATAATTTAATAATCAATCTCTGCAGATGGATATGCTTTCAAAGCATCCATAGCAAAGTTAATGTTATGTTAAGTCAAATCAAATCAGTTATATTTATTCATTACTAGCTGACCCAGCGAACTTTGTACCGCCTAACAGTCAATTTTTTATCTTTTTTTATTTTTCTTTCCGTAACAATCATCCTCGTACTTCAAGTAATATTCCAAAAAAAGAATCAGCGAAATCGGTTCAGCTACTCTCGAGATTTGCGCTTACCACCACATTTGGGGATTCATTTTTATACTATAAAGATAAATTTTAACCTAATGAATGTCAAAGTTGTTCGTTTCTCAAATAACAGTGTATGTGGAGAAGGAACTAACCAAGTAACTTATCCTTTTCAAAAAAGTAAGATAGCAACAATATTATCTTTACCTAGTTTATTTAACAAGATCAGTCTTAACGACTCCTTGCCGCCCTGGTAGTTGAGCTCGTTTTTGGCGGACTCAAGAATCTTGCCCAGAGTGGGCACTTCTTTCCGAGTCGAGTAACCGTTGACAATGCCTCGGAGAGCACACAGCTGGTAATAGTCCAATTGTACTTTAGCACGTCGTGTTGGTTTTTTCTTGGGACCCATCATTTTGCTTCCGGTCGCTTCGGCTCTCAGTCCATCTCGCTTTATCCTCTTAATGGTACTTTCCGAGAGCCCCGTGGCGGCGGAGGCCCGCTTCATAATATTCTGCACCGGATATATGTAGCCGCGGTTCCGCTTTTCCTTTTCGAAAAACTTAATCACCTTGTAGATAACTTCGCGGGCTTGCCCGTCCATGGCTTCACGCTTGATTTTCTCTTTCTTCTTCTTCTTTTTCTTCTTGGGGGCAGGTTCTGGCGGATTGGGGGCCGACATTATCGTCAACTCCATCGTATTTTGGCTCTGGCTCTGACTGTTCATAGCCATGGGGTCCTGCACAACGGAATACACTGAGGCGACCAGCAAGGGAGGGTCTAGCCCCTGCGTCATCCCCATTTTGTGCATATCCATTTTCAGACGCTTCGCACGCTACTTTCTCACCGGATTCGGCGCCTAACTGACGGATTCGGACGGGGGAATGTTTATTTTCGCGGTGGACGCTCGCGATTAGCGTTGAGGCGAGGTTTTTCGGTGAAAAAAACAATACGAAAAACTTCCACGAAGGCGGCCATTTATGACCATAGACAAAACGAACTTGCGTCACTTGACATTTGGGTCAACGATTTCGTTCACTCAGTCAAGGTGTAATCTGTGTGCGTGCGCGTTTTTTGACACTAGGGGTCAGCTTTAGTTACACGATCCGTTTTGTTGTTCGTCTAAGCAGTTCGTTGTATGCGGAGGATAACTGGACACCACCACCGTGAATATTATCTAAAGAGACACGAAAAGTTAAAAGTAAAATACGGTCACACTATCTGTGCACTTTTGTTTGCTCTGTTACCAGTAGTAGTAGAATTAATTAAAGCATTAATTCCACTAAATTATACTACACTGAATCCTGAATTCGCAAATAAACGGTAAAGATAAATGGAGATAACTGATTTCTAATTTTAAATTGTCATGCTGTGAGCAGAGGCCCCATTTGTTGTCAGAACGCACACATTTGCCTATACCAATAGTATGGAATATGTATCATTCAGGATTTAGTGCATGCACCTTTTACACCTTAAGACCTTCGTTTACCAAGTGTCTGGTTCAAACAATACTTTCTCTATGCTGTTGCGTTTAGAATTTGTCAACGACTAAGTTAAACGGAAACTGTGCACACTAATAAAGGCCCCAAGATATAGACCTAGCCCAGTTTGGGGACTGCACGTAAATATAAAACAATTTTTTGTAAAACCCTCCACTGTCTATTTATAAGAAGTTACTTTTTGTATTGTGTTCTTTAACTTTTTACTTACTTACTAACTTACTCTATGCAATTATAAAACTAAGTTCAATAGCTACCTAGCATATCGTGAACAAAGCACCGCAGTAAATTGAGATGCTTGGGCAGACTGCTAGTCAGGTGGGGCGATTGTTTCAGTCACACAAATTGGTTGAAGTCGGCTGCTAAAGCCTGTATTTCTTTCCGCTATTACCTCAAAATGTTCATTAGAATGTACATTTCATGCACACCATGTTAAACAACGTAAAACAACTCACCTAGTTTATTTAACAAGATTAGCCGCAGCGACTCCTTCCCACCGTTGTAGTTAAGTTCATTCTTCGCCGACTGGAGAATCTTGCCGAGCGTCGGCACCTCTTTCCGTTGAGAGTAACCATTGACGATGCCACGGAGGGCACACAGCTGGTAGTAGTCTAACTGGACCTTAGTTCGTCGGATGCGTTTCTTTTTGGGCCCCACCATTTTGCTTCCAGTTGCTTCGGCTTTGAGGCCGTCCCGTTTTATCCTTTTTATAGTGCTTTCAGAGAGCCCTGTCGCAGCCGATGCTCGTTTCATTACGTTCTCGACCGGGTACGCGTATCCACGATTCCGTTTCTCACTCTCGAAGAATTTAATCACTTTGAAGATGACTTCGCGGGCTTGTCCGTCGATAGCCTCACGCTTGTTTTTCTCCTTGCTTTTCGAGTCTTTGTTTTTAGTGTTGTTGCCGGTTGGCGCGCTCGGAGGCTCACTCGTGTTTTGGTTTTGACCGCTCATTGTTAAGGGGACGTCTTGCACTACCGAGTAAACCGTGGCGACCAACGATGGTGGGTCCAAGCCTTGGGACATTTCCAGTTTGTGCATATCCATTTTCGAGCGTTTTTTACACTGGTGCGCCGCCGAATTGGTGTCTCGGCACACGGGCTCGCATGTGGGATTGTGATTTGTCGCAGGATACGCTCACAATTCGCGTCCAATTAGGGTTTTTCGGTGAAAAAAACAATAGGCGAACTACTTCCACGGAGTCGGCCATTTATGACCACAGACTACTTTTTGACCGCCACAGATAAGATAGTATTTTGACATTTCGTTCATTTTGGAACGTTCACACTACAATAGCAAAGGGTGCGCTTAAGCAGAGATGTTTCCTCGACCCAAAAAAATCGTCTTTTTTTTTTTTATTAGTTATTTCAATGTACCGCGATTAATAAGTTGTATGCGCCATAACCCTTATCAAAGGGCGCACATAAATAAATAAAATAAAAATTAATATTGGGATTTTTATAATGTTATTAGAGTCGCGCTTTCCGCGCTTCACCAACGCCGCAGTTTACAGTAAATCATTGGCCCACATAGAAAAATGTTAATTTATCTTCTATAGGTAATATAAAAGTGAATTGCTGAATATGTTGGTAAGCGCAAATCTCGAGATCAGCTGAACCGATTACGCTAATCCTTTTTTTCAATATTCCTTGAAGTACGAGGATGGTTCTTACGGAGGGGAAAATAAAAAAATAATAATAAAGAATCGACTTTTAGGCGGTACGAAGTTTGCTGGATGAGCTAGTTAACTATATAGGTAATTTTAAGCAAATCCTAAATCTTATAATCCTGAGCAGAAAACTCCTAAATTTCATGAAAACGTTAAAAATATTTAGAAAAACGGAATATTCAACAAAAAAATCTCCCAAGTCAAAGAATACTTGTTGTCATAAACGACGTATTCTTATCGACATGTTTCTGCAAAAGCGGAATTTCAGATTAACAGATAGCAATAGAAAATTATTCTACATATAGTAGTTTTTTTATTATAATTTATTTCCGCAAACGGTACAGTACTGATAAATAGGTTTTTAAATTGTCCTTAGCACGTGTTAGTGCATTAAAAATAATATAACTGATAAATTCGCCAAACAGTTGGCGGATATAACACACATACACACACAAATGCATACATCTTACTTTCTTTTATATAACATTTACAAACATCTCTCATTTTTTATACGAACGTTTAATACTGTACACCTTATGCTGATGACGCGTCGAATATGATACCGTTCTTTTGTAGACCGGGAGGCCTGGAAACCTAAGATACAGATCTTTTGATCTAGTTTAGGCTCCAGTCCTTGCGCAACTTGTGCATTCTGTTGTATTGCATCATTTATCCAACGTTATTTTGTATACGAATGTAATTTCTGGACAGAAAAAAAAAACCATTATCTTATCTCATCTAACCATGTGTATAATCTACAGTGTGTTCCCAGTACGACCGTGCACAAGCTTGCAGTGTGTGTACAGAGAAGGGCGCTGCTTGAACGTGTCCCCGCACTGAGCACACATGAACCGACGCTCTTCTGAGTGAGTCAGCTTGTGGTTCTTCAGAGTTGAAGACGTCTGAAACAAAACACAAAATGAGCCGTTTTCAACAAAAAATCACACAGCAATTCATAAACGGGCGCTTACAGCCATGGCCATACAAGAACAGGGTTACGTCCTTATTATATTATTTTTAATGCACTAACCCGAGCTAAGGATTACTTATTTATTTAAGCAATATTTGACAGTGAAGAAGACAAAGAAAAAACATTTATTATAGAAACAGTACACACGCCACAATGAGCCGTTTTTAGCATAAATTCACCCAGCAATTTATAGACGGGCGCTTACAGCCATGGCAGGGTCACGTCTGTCAGATTTCGCTCAGTGCAGATTAATTTTGACAGCCGTATTCCGGTTCTTCTACGGCCACGCCTGTAAGCGCCATCTATGACTTGCTTTGTGAATTTGTGCTGAAAGCTTAATGAGCCGTTTTCAGCACAAATTCACACAGCTATTCGTAGATGCCGCTTACAGGCGTGGAAAATATCTTATTCCTACGGGAATAAGGTATTTTCCCGCAGTAAAACGTAGCCTATGTGTTAATACAGGGTGTCAGCTCCATACCAAATTTTATTAAAATCGCTGCAGCCCTTTAGACGTGAAGAAGTAACAAACATACACAGTCACAAACTTTCACCTTTACAACATTTTAGTGTGATGTGATTAACCGTTTCAAGAAAAAAATGTCCTAAGAAAGTCCATATGGCGGCCCCATAACTAAAAGCGATATCTCGCAGGCGACCATAGAAAGATACACAGTTTCACACAAATTTTTACAGCGTTTCTGCCAAGTTTATTTTAAACCTTATAATGAATTACGCTACTCACAAAGAACTTTTTACTGCAGACGTCGCAGCCGTAGTTGCGCTGGCGCAGCTCGCCGTGGTGCAGTTGCCGGTGTTGACGTAAGCTCCAAGCAGACATGAACAGCTGTTTAACAGTTTTTAATTTTATTTATTTTACTTTATTTTATTCTTAAAGTAAACTTACAGCTAAGTTTATCGAAACACACATTTTTGCTGCTTCATTCCGCTCATTCATTAGTCATTTCAAGCGCTGAGGAATGTGAACCCCTCAGTCACTTGGGTTTCATCACGATGATTTCCTTCATAGTTAGTAAGTAGCATTGCTACTTTAACTTTACACAGTCATTGGTTTAAGCCGGGATTGGAACCCACGCCCTCCCGAACAACGTTCTACCGCACCGCTACCACTGCATAAGCAGGGGTAGCGGTGCGGTAGTATAAACTACAGCTGAAAAATTGCCAAGTTTAGTTGCCCAAGCAAATAAACATAAAATGCGTAAAACGTAAACCATGCTGAGTAAGGATGTGTGTAATCTTCTATAATATAAAAATTAATCCCTGAATTTGTTGGTAGGCGCAAATCTCGAGAGCAGCTGGACCGATTTCGCTGATTCTTTTTTAGAATATTCCTTGAAGTACGAGGATGGTTGTTATGCAGAGTAAAATAAAAAAAAAATTAAGGAATCGGCTGTAAGGCGGTACGAAGTTCGCTGGGTCAGCTAGTTGTATAATAAATTTTGTCAAGTAGAACAACCTTTTATTGCTAGCGTAATGTAACTGAATTGAGTGCACATAATATGTGCTGTGGAATGTATGTACGAAGGAATTTTAACAATGTACTTTGTTCGTTATGATGGTACGTTTCAATTATTGTCTTTGCATTTATGTTTATTTCATGGATGTAGAATGTTTCTGACATGTTTGAGTAGTTTAAAAACCTTTTTAGAGGCTTAAAATTCCACCCATAGTGTATTAAAAAGAATATAATCATGTGGGTACAGCGATATCATTCCGATGTAAAACCTAACTGCAAAGTAGGTGCTCGGTGCTGAAAGTGATGCAAATTACTTCAGCTAGATGGTGCTGCCTGTAAGTAATACAGAGAGTATTGTAGAGGTTCAAAATTTCACTGATGCCGGTGAGTCGCTCAGTTGGGGGAGCGCTGGCACGGTTAGCCAGAGGTCACGGATTCGAGTCCCGGCATGGGGTGGAATTTTTAGCCTCTAAATAGGTTTTTTTGAAATTAAAAAAACTATACCTTGCTGCAATCCTGGCATTTGAACTTGGACTTTTTCTGGTGGAAAAACTCGATGTGCCGCTTCCAGTACACTTTGGAGGCGAACTTCTTGTGGCACACCGTGCACTCGTGGCTGGAAGAGAATTGGTTCAATAACACACAACATAACCTCGCGCCCGTATCCCAGAGGTAGGCAGAGACCAGGGACTGCCACTTGTCACGATCCTGACAGATCACCTTCGCTTCAACAACGTGCATTAGTCGTTGCAAGCACGCACGCCAGTTCGGGATACTTTCCCCTTTGCTAATACATCGCCTATTTGATCGAACTATGTCCGCCTGGGACGTCGCTTACCAGCCCTTCGATGCTACTGTAACTTTTCAAAGGTATATTGGTCTTTGAACACCAAATTTTGGATGTGCGGCTAGTTGATGGACCAATCAGATAGTTTCATTTTATGGCAGGCCGCGCGCCTTTGTTGCTATTGGTTGATTCAACGTCATCGGTGCAGGTGACTATTAGTTTGGCAACATTAGCGTGAGCGAAATAGGTAGCGCTACTGCGGCAATCAATTCTGCACCTTAACCGTATCGGTTAAAGATCATGTTGAATGTACTTATAGCTTCGGGTACTTTCGTTACACTTCTTCCTAGTCTGCGCGAACGTAGATTTCCGAAGGGACTTCTATGATGTGTAGTACTTTACATGCTTGCACTGAGAATAGAGCCTGGGTCTCCTCGCTTACGGAACCTCGCTTCCCAGTCCGTTGTTCCACCCGCTCGGCTACCGACGCTCTAATGTAAAATGTGATAATATAAAAAGAGAAAACTCACGCAGTCTCCGCGTGCGCCGGCGAGTTGTGCTTATGGTTGCGGTACACGTAGATGTTCTTGTACTGGACGCGGCAGAGCGCGCAGTAGGCGAGGCGGAGCGCCTGCGCGCCGCCGTGCGCCGCCGCGTGTGTCTCAAGGCGCGAGCGCGACGCGCAGCCGCGTCCGCACGTGCCGCACGTGAACTCGCGCTTGGACGCGTGAATGCGTCTGCGTTTAGTCGAAGTAGATTGTACTTTTTTTAAACAAAAACACTGCACGTGAACTCGCGCTTGGACGCGTCTGCGTTTAGTCGAAGTAGATTGTACTTTTTTTTTAACAAAAACTCTGCAGGTGAACTCGCGCTTCTAGTATTGGGCCTGCTCGGACATCTTAAAGATCGTTCCGTAGTGTTACATTTGAGACAATGTACTAGTACTGTATATTAGTACTATTAGGACTACTAGGACCTCATAGTAGAACCATCTCAACGTTCACGTTTTGACCTTTTAGCCATAAAATATGCTTTTTTTTTAATATCTCTATTTTAACAGGACCATTAATTTATGATTAATATTTTTAATGTTGCCGTGCCACCATTATATTAGAAGTACTATGATAAAAATCAATCAACAAATATTTTTAGTTCGAGTAGTTTTTTTTCCTACGTACAATGAAATAATTATTACCATCTAGATTATCGTAAGCTACTTTTGTTATTTGCAAAGAACAAAAGTAGCTCGCAAAAAAAGATTACTACCATAGAAATAAGCGCCCCAAAGCGCACGAAACAGAAAAATCTCTTTCACCAAAGTGAAAATATTATGTTATATTCGTTAGAGAAACTAACATCAAGAAAACAACACGGTATTACTTTTACAAAAGTACCTACTTGGATTAGCGCGCAAACCAGCAGCGCAGAATTGACACAATGAATGAAACAAAAAACAAAACAAGTAAAAACAATCTTTATTGCTACGACATACGACCTACTTCTAAAGTTCGGAAAAGACCGACCGGCTGAAGGGAGACCGATCGAAACAATTTCGCTCCGTTCAATTCAATCATCACACTCTCTCTCATGCAGCGTTCGTTCGCTCTCGGCCATATTCGTCACCCGGTCCGGTTCATTTATTCATTCAGCCAATCCGTGATCGCGAGAGCAATGAACGAATAGATCGAATGTCCGATTATTACTGGGAAACGTGTCCTTTCGGTCATTGCATGGTAACGTATCTTAATCGTACTTCGTACATGACCGACACAATACTACGCGCTTCAACTCAAGCCCAAAATTAGTACCGTATCTTTTATGGCGCTACGTGGCGCAACATGATAAAACTTAATAAATGTAGTAGATCTGTTAAGAACCTACTCACAAGAAACGCGGTCCAAGAATCTAGTGCATTAAAGCAGTTTCTTAGCTTTTAGGATATACTTCGGGCTCTAAAGTAGGCTTCGGTTTTCGCCGAAAGCACACGAGTGTAATACTACTACGTGCTCTGCATAAAACGTTTTTTCATTATTTTGAGAAATTATGTAAAGTTAAGAGTCACATTTGTTCCGATATTTCTATTACACGAATATATCCGATTGAGGTATATTCTAAAAGCTAACAGACTGTATGTCAAAAACATTTTAACGGAAATCAATAAGTCCTTGTTTCTATTGTTAAGATTTATGACGTTTACTTAAAAAATAAAACTTATTTTACAAAACATTTTTTTCTAAAACAACTTCGGAGTTTTATTTTATCGCTAGCATTAGATAGCACCATGTAGCGCCTTAGGAAGCTTTTCTTTGTGAACTTAATTCCGGCTTAATTACTTAGCAACAACCGAAGCGATATCTGCGTCATCTCGCCTTGACTAAGCTCTGCGAATCATATCGAAACTTGGTCGGACTTCTTCGATATTATCACATAAATGTGTGTGATTCCGAAAGTTTTAGTTCAAATGTTTCCTTTACTCAAAGTACAGACTTTTGAAAGAGTGTTTAAATAAGAGTAAGCGCTTTTTTTGAAATACTGGTCTTTCATTAATGCTTCAAAAATATACGGTCTTAAAAATAAAGTAAATAAATAAATAAGGTTTAATGGCAAAACCCAGTAGTTTAAAATGTTTGTGTTCCTGAAGCGTGCTGTCTCGCATTAATAATTTTATTTTTATAACAAAATTAGCAAACTTTTCATCAATGAGTATGATGCATAATTAAATTACGATCGTTTCAAATACAGTTCGGTTTTCCGTAGTTTTTATTAGTGAAGAAAAATAGTTTCCAAAATTACTAATTTGACACAACGAAGAACTTAAATTCTGATTACACTGAGGTTTTGTAGAGGAATTTATTTTCATTAAAAAAACGTGGAATCTTTTAAAAGTTGATCTTCGTTAAATACTCAGCTTACAAACATCCGACTTGATCAATAGTCAAACCACAAACATCAGACGCACGCGCAATCGTTTGCGTGTAGTCGCAGCGGGTGGAGTGTGCAGCGTGGATACTCACCTCACATGAGAGCCCAGAGTTTTCTTACACTTGAAGACCTCCCCGCACTGCGGACACCGCAGCGGATGCGCAGTCCGCATATGCACAGCCACCTCTTCGGGGCTCCTGCGGACAAACTTGGGGATTTAAATCAAATGACCTCTGCATTTACGTAATGAGATCTCGGAAAAATGCCACTAGCGTTAGTCATAGACGATTTACCCATCCATGCACTGAACGCGCCCTGTATTGCTTAACCCTCGTGACCGTTTAAGATCAACTTAAGCTGTCGCTGCCTGTAAGTAATACAGAGAGTATTGTAAAGAGGTTCGAAATTTTACTGATCTCACGGATCCTCGTGTGATTTGCATTCGTCTACCCTCAGTTTGCAATAATTTTAATTTTTCATTCATCCTGATATACACCATTTCACTCATACCGGTAAGTCGTCCATTAACTCAGTTGGGAGAGCGCTGGCACGGTTAGCCAGAGGTCGCGGGTTCGAGTCCCGGCAAATTTTTAGCCTCTAAACAGGCTAGGTTTTTAAAATTGGCCTTAGCACGGGTTAGTGCAACACAAAGAATATAATCGTTTAAGAGCACTAAGGCAGTCGGGGCTACGAGCGATTTATAATATTAGTGGGGCGCAATAACTCACCTGCAAACAGCACTGCAGCTCTGGCAGTGTATCCTGTCGGCTTTGTCGCCCTCGTGCTTCGCTCGGCAGTGGTTCACCATGAAGCAGAGCTCCGAAGCTTCGTACTTGCAGAGGCGGCACTTGTAGAGCTTGTAGTGCTTCGCCTGATGATGCTGCACCGCTTTCATTGTTGGGAAGTAGATCGTGCAAACCGGGCAGGAGTGCCTGCCGATTTTCTGTGGAAAGTGTCGAACTGCACACTTCAGTCAGGTGCTCCACACCTGGTTTTGTAGGCTTGTGTACCCTTCAACGGCCAAGTCACACAACATGCCGCCGCCCCCAATTTACCCACCAACCCATGAATTATAATAATAAAGACATCGCAGTAAGGAACCTTCGACTTGGTACGACTTTGTCTGGATTTCATTAATATTTGAGATAAACGAGCAGCTCCATCGAAACTTGGCTAGTTTTTACAGAATGTTTTTGGTGGGATACAATGTACTGTAGCGAAATACTTATTAAAACGCTTATTTAAAGCAATACTAATATATTTGAATTATCTTTTTTTGTAACGAAACCCCTAGCCTAGCTGCGTGTCTCAACTCTACAAAATATACTTGTCTATGAACTCTACTGACACCTAAACAGAACGTAACGTTTTTTTAATAATTCAAATTTGACTGGACGGCTGTGCCGGCCAGCTACTATAAAGAAGTATCGTTACATTTTCCCCACCGTTATGAATAAATTATAATTACAAAGATGCTTGTAGCGGAAGTCATTTATGTGATGCAAATTACTTCAGCCAGATGTCGCTGCCTGTACGTAATACAGAGAATATTGTAAAGAGGTTCGAAATTTCACTGATGCCGGTGAGTCGCCCATTGGCTCAGTTGGAAAGAGCGCTGGCACGTGGCACGTCGCGGGTTCGAATCCCGGCATGGGTGGAATTTTTAGCTTCTAAATAGGTTTTTAAAAATTGGTCTTAGCACGGGTTAGTGCATTAAAAATAATATAATCAAGTCCTACATTTTTGATACTCATAACGTAGATTCAAAGGTCAAAGTGTAGTTCACCCTGAATTAATTAAGACTACACAAAATAATTCAGAAAATAATTTAGCTCAGAGAATCAGCAAGCTGAAGTGGCAGTGGGCTGGCCATATCTCGCGAAGAGTACCGTTGGAGTAAACGTGTTCTTGAGTGGAGACCGCGACTCGGCAAACGTAGCGTAGGACGCCCTCCGACCAGGTGGGATGACGATCTGCGAAAAACTGCAGGCAGATGCTGGATGCGGCAAGCTGAAGACAGGGCGCTATGGCGCTCATTAGGGGAGGGCTATGTCCAGCAGTGGACTACATAATATAGCCTGAAGAAGAAGAAGAAGACACAAAATAAATTATCATGTTAATCTTACCTTTTCGTGTTTCTTAGTCAAATGATGATCATAAGTATCCTTCCTAGTAAAGCCCAATACACACAGATCACATTTGTACGGTATCTTTTTATAGTTATGTCCGTTACGCTTCTCTTCCCGGTTTTTAAGCATTTCTTCTTCAGTAAACTCAACAATTTCATACTTTTCCTTTAGCTCTTTATCAAATTCGACGTCGCTTTTAGAGTCAGCGCTGGGTTTTCTCAGCTTCTTTATGGTTTTCAAATCTTTATCAAATTCTGCATCACTGTTAGAATTAGATTTAGCGCTAAGTTTCTTTTTTGCAGCTTTTAAGTCTCTTTTAAATTCGTCATCACTGTAAGATTTAGCGCTGGAATTTCGTGATTTTTTCACGGCTTTCAAATCTCTATCGAATTGTACATCACTGTTAGAGTTAGAATTAGCGCTCAGTTTCCGTCGCTTTTTCACAGCCTGTAAATGTTTTTTACATTCGTCACCACTGTAAGAGTTTGCGCCGAAATTGCGTAGCTTTTTTACGGTTTTCAAATGTTTACCGAATCCTACATCGCTTTTAGATTCAGAGTCAGCGCTGGTGTTCCGACGGCCTTTTAAAGTTTTTAAATCTTTATCGAATCCTGCATCGCTGCTACAATCAGAGTCAGCGCTTGATCTCCGTCGCTTTTTTACGGTATTCTTCTTGGTATTGGATTCATCCTTATTGCAGCAATCTGTGTTGTTCGAACTCTTCCTTGTTTTTAGGCGTTTCTTTTTTTTACTCGTTTGGACTGCTGGATAGTCGTTTGAGTCCATGTTTGAGTCCAGATCTGTTTTGTTCTGACAATCTGATTCGTCATCAACATTGTGTGTATCATTTTGATTAGTTGATTCTTCTTTAACAACGACCAACGGACCGCAGACGATTTTCTCGTTGTTCGTCAACGGATCCTCAGGTTCTGCGTATTCCAGGTCATAGGTGCTTCGAGCTTCGCATTTGAGTGTGCTTAGAGATTGGAATTTTGTGCTCTGAAAGAAATAAATCTATATGGTAACAAGTAAGCTAATACTAGAAATAAACATAAGCTTTTATTCCCACTATTTATGCTGGCAAAGGTTAATACGACCTTCATGGGACATTGCATACCTATGCTTCTATAATAAAATTCTTGAGGATATATTAAGCTTGCCAGAAACGCGGTTAGGGATTATTTAGATGACAATGATGTCTGGAATTAAAACCAGTACAATGCATGAGTTCTATGTTTTATAATAATTATGTAAACTTGGTTAATTAAGGACTTTGAAAAGACTAAGTTTGGAGTTTTTTATAGTATTTTGTAAGGTTAACACGAGCACTAGACATGATTAAAACTGTTTTTATACGGATTTATGCTCGTTTATTAAATTTTTACAATTTTCCAACGTTTCGGCACTTTTACAGGTGCCGTGGTCTCAGATGACTGAGGTGGTAGGCGTCTTTTTGAAAGCATTAACAGTTATTATACCCTCGGCAAAAACTACAATTAATTATTAACTTTTGTAATTTTTGGAGTTTTTTGTCCATTTTTTCTCCAATATGCTCTAGATTTTTAAATGGACACCTAGTTTGAATTGTAACGTTTATTAGGCCGCAGTTTCAGTACAAATTCACAAAGCACAGCATAGTTAGTGCTTATAGGTGTGCACAATACAGTGAATAGTTATGTTATTAGCAGACTAGTGGCATACCTTGTTAGAAGTGTGCAGCAATCTCTGGGCGTAGTTAACTTGACTCCTAAACGTTGAAAACTTGAGCAGCATTCGGTTACACTCCCAGCACACCCCACCATAGTTGCCCACCAACTGGAATTGGAGACAATATGTACATGAACAAATGAATATGAACTGTAATAAACGGTCAATAACTTTCACAGTTGTTAGCCACTCTATAACTGTTAAACTTCAATGGTCAACAACCATCTATAATATAGAAATTAATCGCTGAATGTGTTGGTAAGCGCAAATCTTGAGAGCAGCTGAACGGATTTTTCTAATTCTAAAAAAGTTGAATATTCCTTGAAGCACGAGGATGTTATTTACGGAGAGCAAACATTAAAAAAATCAAAGAATTGATGGCAGGCGGTACAAAGTTCGCTGGGTTAGCTATAACATAGATGTCAACAACATCTTGTCCTATTTAAATAAAAATAAAAAAAAATAAAAATAAATATTATTGACTATTCAAGACATATTCTATTATTTCTATTTGTCTTTTATTTTCAAACAAACACCTTCCATTGTACCGTGGCATACTTTTCAAGATAGTGGCACAATTTCTTTTTTCAGCTGGCCAAAGCCAACCTTATCTAGATTTAGTTTTTCACTACCACCATCCTAGCAACGACTGAGCTATAATAGTTTAATCATTAACATTAACATTCAATCCACTCCATCCAAAGGTTGTCTGGAAGAGATCGCTCTTAGCGATAAGACCGCCAATTGTATAACATTACTTAGATTTAAGAATCATGGTTGTAATATTTTTCTGGTTGTGCAATAAAGAGTTCTCTATCTCTATCTATCTATCTAACAGTTCTTACAATAAGCTTTGTTTACAAACACTTGGTTAAATTCATAAACTTGTGGGAGACCAAGAACTCTTTAGGAAAAGTTTTATGTCAGACATGATTTAATCTGTGGACATGACAGATAGTTTTTGCAGCTCAGCTGAGCTCAGCTATCAATAAGAAATAATAATAATACTTGAAATAAAATATCCGCATCTCTACGCATTTCACAGTGACTGTTTTCGTTCATCTTACCCCTACTAACTTCCTGGATACAAATTCTGTAACTCTAAATCCATCACACACATCCAGATCCCTCAAAGTATATCAACAAATGCTTCGTAATGAATACGCAGCTTTATATTACTTATCCAAGTTTTTGTTTCGTTTGTAGCCGCAATATAATATTATAAGTGTAAAACTGCTGTTTGAAGTTTTATTGCACCTTTTTTTGGGCTAACTAATTAAATGCTTCTGAATGACTATCAGAGAATAAAACACACCAGTTGAAGCAGCCAGATGTAGGCAATAGAAATAGGTCTGACTTACGTCGCTGAAGTGTACTTCAAGCAGTGTTTTCTGTATGTTTACTACAGGCACTAAACGACGACCGGTAGTTAAGCAAGTTTGGCAAACTGACGGTGCTGTGCTCATATTTCTAACTTTGCTGGGCCGGCAATTATCGCATCACTCTTTGGCATGCTTGGACGTTGCAATTTACCAACGTTTAACTCATTATTTGAAAGAATTCAGACAAAAAGCGAAAATAAACACAACACTTACTATTGAATCACAGACTAGTAAGCAGAAGAAAAGTACAAATTGAGTGAACTGTCAAAACTTCGTTTACGGTGCGTTCACATTAACTTGACGCGTGAGAGAATTGGTAGCACTGAGATGTTTACTGTTACCATGATAAGAAATCATTCCCATTACTTGGGGAAAATAAAATTATTGAGGGCTTGTTTTACCATCTTCCGATTAGGTCCAAAAGCTAATTCACATGTTATGTCCTTGTTACCAATTCTCTCACGCGTCAAGTTAATGTGAACGCATTGTATTCTTGTTGAGATACGTTTAGACGTAGATGATACTCGAGGCCACCGGCCTAATCCTGCCAATCTCAGCTCAGTCCAGTCTGTGTAATAAAAGCGTTTTTTGACATTGAGAACCAGAACCTGTGCTATGTCTAATAATAGTCTGAGTTTTGCATTTGTTTTGATTGATTCGCATGGCATATCCTAATTTTTTTCTCTAATTTCACGAATACTCGGTACTTTTGCTAATTATAAGTGTACAATTCTAAAATAGGAGAGGAAAATGGATGACACTTTGATACCCATGCTGCAATCGCACTGTTGTACGTGCCTCAGCAAGGATCGTAAGCTACATCGACTGTGTCGGATTGTTGGAGGTGTTAACAACTTGTACACACTGCTATCAATCGATGCCGAAGCTTACCGAGTAAGTATTCTTCCCCAATTTTACTCACCTACTCCCACAAGTAGTTATAAATTGATTCTTGCCCGTAATTCCCAATGTTTTGGTAGCATCAGTCACTGGCTGAAGTGGCGAGTATAGTCTGTTATAGGCGTGATCGATGCAAGGACGAACCGTTTTATAAGACTGTTTTGTGTTCCGCGACGATAGGACCGTTTTACGTTTCATTCTAAAGCAGTGCCAGCGACTCTAAAGCAGTGCCAGCGTTTGTTCGTCGCGAGACCAGTCCTTAGATTGTTTGACGCGGATATGACCTTTAGTGTTATATTAATAGAGCCTAGAACGTAATGAGATCATTGCGACGTCGTCGTCGGCTCCTTGCTCGTTACGTTCGTTTTGGTATGTGATACCATAAAGTAATCTTTATATCTATGAGTATACAGTCGAATATCGTGTAAAACAACTTATTTTTTCCGATGTTTCGTGAGTTCGTCTCGTTCGCACTCGTTTGACCGTCCTCTGCGCCTTGCTCGTTCGCATACAATGAAACCAGTTGGGAACGAGGACCGTTTCGAGGACCTGTTTTCGTTCCAGAAAAAACGGTTGCGTTTCGTCGTCGAAAAATCGGACAACGACCCACTCCTAGTCTGTTAGCTTTTAGAATATACCTCGGCTAGTATCGGATAACGTACCTTAACTTTTCAAAATAGTGAATAAAAGTTTTATACAGAGCAGGAAGTAGTATTACACTCAGGTGCTTTCGGCGAAAAACGAAGCCTACTCTAGAGCCTGAGGAATATTCTAAAAGCTAACAGACTATACAGTAGTAGTTAGTGGTTAGACCTGAGATTTCCGCACTTAGCTTCATAATTGAGCCATTGTATGTAGCAAGAAGCTGAAGTATGATACCACTTCAGACACAGGGTGTACTATAACTTCACAAAACTACTTAGAAAACAAAGTCATTTGTACATGCCTGGATTGTACAAATGACTTTTTTTTTTGGAAGCCCGTGTTCTTCTGCTTTGCATTTACTGCTCTGAGCTAGAGCCATAATAACAATAACAAAATCCGTGTGTGTGTGCGTGTGTGCATGTATTAAAATATATCTTTAATATGTTTACATAAATATATTTACTAATTGTTATATCCACCTACATTCCACAAATAAACGATTTTGTATTTGTGAGTGAGTGAGTGAGTGAGTGAGTGCGTGCGTGCGTGCGTGGCGTGCGTCCGTGTGTGCGTGCGTGCGTGCGTCCGTGCGTCCGTGCGTGCGTCCGTGCGTGCGTGCGTGCGTAGGGTTTGCAGCGTGCGTGCGTGCAGTGTACGTGCGTGCGTGCAGCGTGCGTGCAGTGTGCGTGCGTGAGTGCGTGCGTGCGTACGTGCGTGCGTGCGCGAGTCCGTGCGTGTGTGCGTGCGTGCGTGGGGTTTTGTGTGCGTGCGTGCGTGCGTGCGTGCAGCGTGCACGAAGGCCAGTGCCCTGCAGTGGGCCGTTTATAGACTACTAAATAAAACAATGTTTCACAGGAGGCCTTCTATACGGAGGCCGGCGCACTGAGCGTGTGCTGGGAGTGCGGCGCCCTACTGCGCCGCTTTGCACGCTTCCGCCGCCAGGCGTGCACTGCTCAGCGCGCACTAGCTAAAGGGGTAATGATTGAAATACAATTAAAACACCGTTTGGTTAGCTAGGTAAGGTAAAGTATGGAAAGAAATGAAAAGGTTTTATTCGAAGTAGCGCGGAAACTGCGGCTTAATGAACGTTACAATTCAAACTAGGTGTTCATTTCAAAATCTAGGTCATTTTGGAGAAACAAGGGACAAAAAAACTCCAAACTTAGTCTTTTGAAAGTCCTTAATTAACAGAGTTTACATAATTATTTTCAAACATAGAACTCATGCATTGTACTGGCTTTAATTCCAGACAGCGTTGTCATCTAAACAATCCTTTATGTCATAGTAGCCCAATTCTAAATTGGATAAGGAGCCCAATCATATAGAATTCACACAGTCTATTAGTTCCGTCGTTTTCAACCAGTGTCAAATGTGTCAAACCTACCTTTATTTTTAAGATATTCGAATTCAACTTTTGTATGTCCCCGCTGCTAGGGTACGGGTCTCTTCTTGCATCGCAGAAAGACTAGGCCAGCGATACACCTTGCAGTACTGCAAGAGATTGAATTCGATATTAACCCTTGTATGTCCCCACTGCTGGGGCACGGGTCTCTTCCTGCATCGCAGGAAGGTTAGGCCATACTCCACCACGGGGGCCGAGTCCGGGTTGGTGGAAGATTATAAGACAGTGGCAGCCTTTATTGCAATATTATAATCTAAACAGAAGTAGATATTCTAACGCACAAACCAACACTGGTGTGATGAGAACCAATTTCTCCGAAATGGTCTAGATGGACACCTAGTTTAATTTGTGACGTTAATTAAGCCGCAGTTTCTGTGCTACTTTGAATAAAACCTTTTTTTTAAAAGCCTATTTAGAGGCTATAAATTCCACCCATGCCGGGATTCGAACCCGCGACCTCTGGCTATTCGTGCCAGCGCTCTTCCAACTGAGCTAATGGGTGACTCACCGGCATCAGAGAAATTTCGAACCTCCTTACAATACTCTCTGTATTACTTACAGGCAGCAACATCTGGCTGAAGTAATTTGCATCACTTGCAGCGCGACTACCTACTTTGCAGTTAGGTTTTACGAATGATATCGCTGTACCCACATGATTATATTATCAGCTATGTTGGAAGAGCGCTGGCGGATAGCCAGAGGTTGCGGGTTCGAATCCCGGTATGGGTGGAATTTTTAGCCTCTAAATAGGTTTTTTTAAATTGTCCTTAGCAGGGAGTTCGTTAAAAAATAATATAATAAAATCTTTTTGTTTGTTATATCAGTTTGTATATCAGTAACTCGGGTTCTTCTGCGGATCTCCTCGTCCCTGAATGAGTCTTTTCATTTTCATCTTTCCTCCCCCCAACAGACGGACTTACCGTCACTCTCGCACCTCGCCGCCGAGACTTTGCCCTCCCACTCGCACGCGCCTCTGACGTCACCGGCGCCGACCCAAGATGGCGCCGACAACTTTGTGGACTGCGGACCGGCCGATGTCAAGTCTGAACCAGAAGATGCAGATGACGTTCCCCTGTCGCGGTTAAAAGGTTAGTTGCATGGCTGGTTCCTCGATATCAACCCTTGAATAGTCTGTTAGCTTTTAGAATATACCTCGGGCTCTAGAGTACGCTTCAGTTTTCGCCGAAAGCACACGAATCTAATACTACGTCGTTTGTAGATAGAAAGCAAACTACGAAGTACGTTTAAAAAAATTGGTCTTACTTTCCTATCGATATTATAAATGTGTTAGTTTGTAGATTGTAAATTTTAAAAATTATAAATTTAATGTAACTATATCATTTTGACATTTAATGTATTCTGTATTCACATGTCCCTTATCAATTACTGTAACATAGTTTGAAATTAATGTATTATTTATTATTTGAGACGCACATTGCAATAAAATTGAGCTCAATTTTTACGACTTCCTTAAGATGTACCTGCATAAGATATAGACTACTTACTTACTGTTATGACTTTGTACCATCTGCATGTATGTAATACTCGTGTTTATACAAATAAAACGAATTGAATTGAATTAAATAGAGATTATATTCTTTTGAATGCACTAAAGGATATTCAATTCAATTCAACGTAAAGAATTTACATTCTGTTTGCTGAATGTCAAAGTACAATGTAACATGAAAGTGAAAGCCGCCGCCTTCGGGCCGTAATGTAGTGGAGAAAAAGGCAGCGGAAAAAAAAACTCCACTCTGACCATCTTTTCTCAAGTCTTAAATCTAAGTCTTAAAGATAATTTTAAAAACCTATTTAGAGACCTGTACGTAATACAAAGAGTATTGTAAATAGGTTCGAAATTTTACTGATGCCGGTAAGTCGCCCATTAGCTCAGTTGGGAGAAAGCTGGCACGGTTAGCCAGAGGTCGTTGCTTCGAGTCCCGGCATGGGTGGAACGTTTAGCCTCTTAGTAAGTTTTTATAATATAATAATAATAAATATTCATGGATATATTACACAGATCTTAGCCCTATACTAAGTACAACTAAATGACTTGTATAATAGGTGCTAACTAGACGATAGATTTAAAACAATAACTACATAGATAACATCCAAGACCCGAGACAAACTAGAAAAGTTCGTTTCCTAGTTTGACCCGGCCGGGGATCGAACCCGAGACCTTGGGTTTTACAGTCAGCGTGCCAAACCGCTGCTCTACCGAGGCCGTCTAATATCGAGCCGTGTAATATGACTTTGCATAACTTTTCAAAATAGTGAAGAAAAGTTTTACACAGAGCATGAAGTAGTATTACACTCGTGTGCTTTCGGCGAAAACCGAAGCCTACTCTAGAGCCCGAGGTGTATTCTAAAAGCTAACTGTATCTTGCTATTGAAAGCGCACCTTCTCATATATTCCACCGCAAAAGAAAAAAAATCCAACCATCACAAATTTATCCACGGTTTCTCGTACACCAGTGGTCTGCTGGCTGTCCGGCAAAGTCTGCTGTCAGCTGTAAGTTTATTTTGCCCCACATGTTCATTTCGTGTCCCTTGTCCTTTTTTACGCAACTGATGTACTCTTAATATATTACTCAGTACCCGCTCTCACCTTTAACTTACTTAAAATAGTTACTTAGTTACTTAAAACTTACTTAATTATGGTATTTAGTGAGATGTATTTTTGGATGCATGCCTAGTACACATAATTTAATCATCTAAGCTTAGAATAAGTGGCATGTTTCTGTTTTATCTCCGAATTAAATAAATAGAGTTTGAAATACATGAATAGAGAACGTTGGGCGTTTGTACAGGTAAAAGTTACCCTAATTTAAATACATTTCAGGTCCACAGAGCGACTCGGCCCCCATCGATGACAATGATAGTAATGTGGACGATTCTTTTAACTGTGATGACACGATGTATAACATCAAGAGAATATCGCCGAAAGCCAAACGCTCGAAAAGACAAAGAGACGAAATGTCGAAAGAAAAAACGAAAAATCTTTCGAAATCCAAGGCGAAAAAGCCGAAACTGTCAAAGGAATCTAGCCCTTCGGTTAATAAAAATAAAACCTATTACAGCTCAGTAGAGTTGAGCCAAGTGGAATTCCTGGAGAGCGTTGAGAAACGCAAGTTGACGGTAAATTATGTCGACGCGTTTTACAAATGTGAAACGTGCATCGAAGGATTTAAACTCAAGACGGATCTCGACAGTCACAACTTGGCATTTCACACGGAGGTAAGTATCTAAGTATCTTTTGGTTAAGTACCTAAGTATCTTTTGGTCGACAAGAACTGTCGCCGAGTCTTCTTGTCATTCATACCGCAATGTTTGAAAGCGAAAGTTTTCAATCAGTGCGTCCTACCTGTGATGACCTAAGGAGCCGAGACATGGACATTCACGAAAGGGCTGGTCCACCAGTTCAAAGTCGCTCAGCGAGCTATGGAGAGAGCTATGCTCGGAGTTTCTCTGAAGGATAGGATTCGTAACGAATCCATCCGACAGAGAACCAAAGTTATCGACATAGCTCAGAGAATTAGCGAGCTGAAGTGGCAGTGGGCTGGCCATATCTCGCGAAGAACCGACAACCGTTGGAGTAAACGTGTTCTTGAGTGGAGACCGCGACTCGGCAAACGTAGTGTAGAATGCCCTCCGACCAGGTGGGATGACGATCTGCGAAAAACAGCAGGCAGATGCTGGATGCGGCAAGCTGAAGACAGGGCGCTATGGCGCTCATTAGGGGAGGGCTATGTCCAGCAGTGGACTATAGCTTGAAGAAGAACTGTCTCGTTGGTCTAGCCGTTAGGCGCTTGGGTACCAAGACAGAGGTCGTGAGTTCGAATCCCATCGGGACCACCGTACATTTGTACAAGTGGCCTCAGTCTGGGTGTATTTGTGAAGGCATTGCCTGGTTACCATAGTACAGGGTATCCTAGTTTAGGACCAGGGGGGCGAGTATTTAAAACGCATAGTTGTTCCATAGAGTCATATTTATTAATTTTATTTTATTACAGAAAACAAACTGTTATACTACAAACATTAGAGTTAGTACTAAGGTTACATGTACAGTACAACCAGCAGCGTTATAACATAACGTGACGTGACGTGACGTGACGTGACGTGACGTGACGTGACGTGACGTGACGTGACGTAACGTAACGTAGCGTAACGTAGCATAGCATAATATTTACATACAGGCACATACATTGCTTCTGGCCCCAAACTAGGATACCCAGTGTCGTGGGAACCAGAAACAGCGACATCACGAACTTGTAAAACCCGGGACCTCTCGCATGGTAGGCTGATGCGCTACCGCTGCGCCACAGAGGTCGTCTAAGTTAAGAGTTAATACTCAGCCGTCGTGTTGTTGGTAATGTTTTCATTTCAATTCTTTTTGTCATCTCCCAGAAGCCGAAACATACCTCGTGCGACATCTGCCGATGCTTCGTGGAAGCGGCCTCCCTGAAGGAGCATAGGAGGAGTCATTACTACAAGCATCTGTGCGACTTCTGCGACTATGTTACGTACTCCACGGGCGAGATACTGCGCCATCTGAAGGCCGGTCACGCTATGCAGAAACTGTCGGTCACTGTTAGTAGGTATGTACAGTAACGGACTGGACTTTCAGAATATACCACGGCTACTATCGGATAGAATCGGATATTGCAATAATGTAAGGTTAATTTTGTATCGTTATTTGTAACTTTATGTAACTTTTCGAAATAGTGAAGTTAGAATATTTTCGGGGCGTAATCGCGTAGTAATTTATTGCTATTTTACCTCGACGTTTCGACGACGTTACAGTCATTGTGGTCACGAGAAGACCCGTGGTTACGTGGTCATCGTGGTCACGAGAAGACCCGTGGTTACGTGGTCTTCTCGTGACCACGGTGACTGTAACGTCGTCGAAACGTCGAGGTAAAATAGCAATAAATTACTACGCGATTAAGCCCCGAAGATATTCTAACTATGAGTTCAAGTCGCGAAATTTTAAACTATGTAATTTTAAACTGGCACGGATAGCCAGAGGTTGCGGGTTCGAATCCCGGCATGGGTGAAATTTTTAGCCTCTAAATAGGTTTTTGAATTTGTTCCTTAGCACGGGTTAGCGCATTAAAAATAAAAATAGTATAACTATGTTATAGTGAAGAAAAGTTTTATACAGAGCAGGAAGTAGTATTACAGTCTTGTGCTTTCGGCGAAAACCGAAGCCTACTCTAGAGCCCGGGGTGTATTCTAAAAGCTGACAGACTGTAGATATATTTTATTTTTTACTAGCTGCGTTACCCGCGGCTTATCGTTTACCCATGGAAATAAGATATTTTCCCGCAGTAAATCTTAATCTGTGTGTTAATTATACTTCATTAATTATACTTTATTGCACACGAAACATTTAACAGGACATTACATAAGAAATAACATGTACAAAGGCGTGCTTATCTCTGAAAGAGATTTCTTCCAGCAAACCTTAGAGAGTCGGAGAAGCAGTAAAAAGCGGGTCTATACACGTGTACAAAATATACTACATAAATATTGAATAACCTACCTAACTACGAAAGAAATAAATAAACTACATAAACTAAAAATAAATACATAAATATGTAGCTCAATGTTATGACAGAGATAGATAATGCTCTTTCAACCGCTTCTTAAATGTACCAGCAGTGGGACTAGCGCATATCTTTTGTGGCAGCGCGTTCCACAGCCTGACCGAATGGACCGTGAAGGAGTCACCGTAAGCGCCACTATTATGAGCAAGGATTTTAAGAAGGTGAGAGTTTGCAGATCTAATTGGCCTTTCCCCAGAGTATAGGTACTGAAACCTTTCTCTGAGGTAGGCGGGGGATGAGGGGTTGTTAAGTATTTTATATAATAATAATAGTATATTGTCATAATTTTAAAAAAAAAGAAAAAGAAAAGATATTTTTGTTTATGTAATATTTTATAATGAAATTTAGTTGGTTAGGCAATATTTTAAAATGAATAAGTTGGTTAGCTTATTTAAGTTACGTTTAATTTGGTTGAGTTCAGATTGAACTTTCAATTAAGGCGAGGCTCTTCTTGATGTTCAATAAGAACCTACTTTTAGAGGAATGTTTAGCACTGACCAAATGAAATGCAAATAAATAGAAATATAAGAGAAACAGCTTATTAATTTAACCCCTCTACTATAAAACAATTAGAAGATAGGCTGAAAAAAAATAAACAAATTAGAACTCGGGCGCCAGGCCAGCACTAAAAGAAGATACCGTGGATAGTAGTAGGTAAAGCGCTTGGGTTTTAATCTCAAGGCGGGCATGAATTGAGTCTGCTGAAGGAGATCAAAGAAACTAGTTTAATGTTTAAATATCTATATATTGCAAGATCTTACATATGGCTTAAGGCCGCTCACCATGGAGGTTTAAAATTTATAACATAGCAGGTTAAGTGGCTGTAGGTATCACCAGGTCAGTAGTCAAGTCGCTCCACCCCTCAGAAAGTCAAGTAGCGAGGAAGTCAGTCAATGTGGAAACTTAACCACTAGCCGTTAGATCCTAGTGAAAATTTATGATAAACAACACAATAACTTGGTGAATTATCTGAAACCCTAAGAAAGTTCTAATAAAGTTAAATTTAGCCAAAACTACTTATTTTAGATTTGTACCGAAACTACTTGTTTTAAATTTGTACCAAAACTACTTGGATTATCGCTTTCAAGTTATTTAAAGTATAGAGGGCATCGCCTCTGGGAATGCTTCTCTCCGCAGAAAATTAAAAGGAAACATACCAGATAACATAGGTAATATATAAAACATCTGGATGGAACCTGCGGACGTCCAACTCTGGGTACTCAGGAACCCGCAGTCCTCACCACTCTCCGGCTCAATCCCGAAGCATTATGTAGTAATTAGGAAATTTCGAATGGCAGAATATTTATTTATAATAATAAAAAAAAAACCCGACTAGAAAGTCTGAAAAAGAAAACAAACCTACGATTAACATCATGGCTCTTCCAGCAAAGGAATTCGAATGAATTTATTTGGTACGGGACGAAAAATGCCCTAACGCAATTAAAGAAAAATCAAGAACACTCACCGAGTTTCTTTAGGTTAAATATAACGACGATACTCCATTGTCGTTAATAGTTTATATAAAATTCTGTAAGAGAAAATGTGCACTTTTAGGTTACAACGTAAAAATATGATGTAATTCGATCGAAAATCGCTTTTATTTCCTAGCGAATCCTGGAAATACTTACTATAGAAAAAGATCAAGACATGTCCCGTCTATATTTCCGGGGACATGGAGGAAAAAGCCCGAAAACCTGCAAAGGCACGCCAACGTCAATATTTTATATTCGACACAAAACCCAAAAATAATGATGGAATCGAGTAAATCCACTCACCGGGAAGAAGAATAATATGGTGATCGGTCGCTAGATACGCCGATCACAAAAATAGGAACGGCTTACGCCGTCTATCTCGAGATCAACCACTTTGTTCCATTGTGGTGTCTCGTATGAAGACTTCAACGAACGTCAAAATGTCGTTGGATAATGTTTTTTTTTAAAAGGGCCTATTCACGATCCAAAAAGAACAAAACACATCACTACACGAACTTCCGTTTTAAAACAGAGATTAAATAACCTATGTTCCTCCACAGAACCTACTCAAAATAAGGTTCGATAGGGCAACCCTAAGAAAAGTACTACTACCTGTCAAAACAGGTAAACAAATGTATCGGGTAAATAGAAAGAATCCAAAAACTGGCTTAAAGCCAATGTAGCGAAAATACAACGCTACAATATGTGCATTCCGGCGAAGACGAATCCAGGTTGTCAGCTAACTAGGGTCCAATTAGGGTCAACATCATCCATACCTGAATATGTAACCTAGTGCTTTTATTGATTTTGGTTCCAATAAGTAATCGCGCCAACTTGTAGTCCGTAAGTCTTACATGTTATGTGATGTGAATGTTGTGTTTTTCAGTTATTGGATTCACACTGTGGCTTGATTTATTGTAAATTGTGTCTATACTTGTAAACTGTGCGTCTGTTGAAAAATCTAATAAATAAATAAAATAACTCCATACCAAATTTTAAAAACCTATTTAGAGCCTAAAAATTCCAGCCATGCCGGGATTCGAACCCGCGACCTCTGGCTATCCGTGCCAGCGCTCAATTATAAAATAAAGTGTTCGTGTGACAATGATACTAATTCAGCGTTTGCTGTTTCTATTCGAAACAGCGCTGATTTTCAAATAGCACCTTGACACCAAATAAGAAATAACGCGTCATGCAGGTAGGGCTTAACATGAAAAGAACATAAATATTTTAAAAACCTATTTAGAGGGTAAAAATTCCACCCATGCCGGGATTCGAACCCGCGACCTCTGAGCTAATGGGCGACTCACCGACATCAGTGAAATTTCGAACCTCTTTAAACTATTCTCTGTATGCCGGTGAGTCGCCCATTAGCTCAGTTGGATAGAGCGCTGGCACGGATAGCCAGAGGTCGCGGGTTCGAATCCCGGCATGGGTGGAATTTGTAGCCTCTAAATAGGTTTTTAAAATTGTCCTTAGCATGGGTTAGTGCATTAAAAATAAAAATAGTAGAACATAAATAATTAATTTAAAAAAATATCTTATTCCCATGGGAAAATCGATAAAACGCGGGTAACGCCGCGGGGCAGCTAGTCTTGTGTAAACATCCTACCTTGTCCTTTGCTCCAGGAAACGGGGCCAGCGCCGGACGCCCCGCGTGCTCAATCCCGGCTCTAAGCCCAGGAGAAACCAGGCGCTGATGGACAAGAGAACGCCCTTCGGCTATCTTTGCACCGACTGCAATAAATACTTCGAGTAAGTCAATTAAATTACGATGTCCCTTAAATGTGTCTTCTTCTTATTCAGGTTAAATTATGTAGTCCACTGCTGGACATAGCCCTCCCCTAATGAGCGCCGAAGCGCCCTGTCTTCAGCTAGCCGCATCCAGCAACTGCTGGCAGTTTTCCGCAGATCGTCATCCCACCTGGTCGGAGGGCGTCCTACGCTACGTTTGCCGAGTCGCGGTCTCCACTCAAGAACACGTTTACTCCAACGGTTGTCGGTTCTTGGCAAGTTATGGCCAGCCCACTGCCACTTCAGCTCGCTAATTCTCTGTGTATATTTTGTTAATTATTTATGTATTTATATTCCATCATCATCAACCCGTTATGTCCTCACCAAGGGGCTTCTCTGCTTCTCTGCCTCTCTCTGTCTCTTCCCTGAGGAAGGTATAGGCCATACTCCACCACAGGGGCCAAGTCCGGATTGGTGGAGGTTTGTAAAACAGTGGCGGGCCTTACTTACAGAAGTTATCAAGCCGCCGGAAGGCCTCTGACTTGGCTTAACGACTGCCATTGCATGACAGCCGGCGCCAACGGTTAGCCGTTGGTGCCGGCTGTCATGCGATGGCAGTTAAAACGTTAAGACGTGCCTTGCGAAGCACGAAGCGCTCGGGAAAATGCCGCTAGCGGTAGTCACGCGACGGTCACCCATCCTGCACCTGACCGCGCCTGTTCTGGCTTATCTCAAGTGTTTGATTCCAATCACTCGGTTCGATTAGGCCACTATCGCCTCTACACACTACGAGTACTTACTGGCTTAAATAATATTTAAATCATGTTAATTTATTAAATCAAGTCTATGAAAATGAAAGTTTTCGTTCGAAAATTAAGCAGTGTTCCTCCTTGCAGCAACAAGAACCAGCGCTGGAAGCATATTCAGCGGCACCACCGCGAGGGATACCCTTGCGGCGTGTGCTCGAAGCGGTTCGCCTTCAAGAGCAACCGGGCAAGGCATGAGGCGTGAGTAGCAACGGCATGAGGTGTGAGTAGCAACGGCGCGAGGCATGAGGCGTGAGTAGCAACGGCGCGAGGCATGAGGCGTGAGTAGCAACGGCGCGAGGCATGAGGCGTGAGTAGCAACGGCGCTAGGCGTGAGTAGCGGCGGCGCGTGGTATTCGGCGAGAGTAGCAACGGCGCGGGGCGTGAGTAGCAACGGCGCGAGGCATGAGGTGTGAGTAGAAACGGCGCGAGGCATGAGGCGTGAGTAGCAACGGCGCGAGGCGTGAGTAGCGGCGGCGCGTGGTATTCGGCGAGAGTAGCAACGGCGCGGGGCGTGAGTAGCAACGGCGCGAGGCATGAGGTGTGGTAGCAACGGCGCGAGGCGTAGCGGCGGCCCGTGGTATTCGGCGAGAGTAGCAACGGCGCGGGGCGTGAGTAGCAACGGCGCGAGGCATGAGGCGTAAGTAGAAACGGAGCGAGGCGTTGCGAGCAACAGAATGAGGCTTGGGTATTATAGCATCACAGATAGGCGTGAGTACAACGGCAACAGAGTGGGGCAAGAAACTGAGGTGAAACGAAGCGAACCGAAACTTGTACCAGAAACAGGGTGTTACAAAGACAAAGACAAATTTTGTTTATTGCCAGATATAAAAGGAACATAAAAGAAAATTAAAACTAATGTGTACATCTAAATACATGGTAATGTAACATACTTTTCAGAAAAACACATTTTAAATTGACAGGCTCAAAATAAATAAATAAATTACAGAGTGAGGCGTGAGTAAGACAGAACCAGAGAGGCATCAGAAACCCAATAATTATGCATGAGTAATCCAGCAAGATAATTATATTTCTTCGTTGCAAAGTTTATTAAAGTGCCCCGCGGTGTTACCCGCGGCTTATCGATTTCCCCATGGGTATAAGATATTTTCCCGCAGTAAAACGTAGCCTATGTGTTAGGTGGTCAGCTAACGCCACACCAAATTTAATTAAAAACGCTCCAGCCATTCAGAAGAGAAGAAGTAACAAACATACACACAAACTTTCGCCTTTTTAGTATTAGCTTGATAATAATTATAATGTAATATCAGTATGATTATTAGCTTTAGGCTCAACCACGGAGCCACTCAATATAATAGACACCAAAATACGTCACAATTTATTAACAAGTCACCTTGAGACACATGAAGCTAAATTATTTGGTCAATGTAAGATATGTAAACGTAACTTGCGAGCTGTGAGCAACATTCTGAGCCGATGTAAAATATGTAAACACAAATTTAAGTCCACCCCACCGACAGAATGCACGCCGCGCCGCCTCCGCGCGAAAAATGCCCGACGTGCGACAAGATGATCCGCGTCGACCTGATGGGGGCGCACGCGCGCATTCACGAGCAGCGGGAAGCGCGCAGCTGCGCCGCTTGTGACAAGACCTTTGTCAGGTACAGTGCTACACAAGAAATAAGTCTCGCGGATGGACCTGCGCAGATGGCCCAATTTTGGATGTGCGGCAAGTTGATCGACCAATCAGATAGTTTCATTTTATGGCGCGCCTTTGTTGCTATTGGTTGATTCAACGTCATCGATGCAGGTGACTATTCGTTTGGCACTATTAGCGTGAGCGAAATAGGTAGCGCTACTGCGGCAATCAATTCTGCACCTTAACCCTATCAGTTAAAGATCATGTTGAATGTACTTATAGCTTCGGGTACTTTCGTTACACTTCTTCCTAGTCTGCGCGAACGTAGATTCCCGAAGGGACTTTTATGATGTGTAGTACTGTAACTATGCTAGCTTTTAGAATATACAATTCGGTTCAATTTCAACGTAAAGAATTTACAATCTATTTGCTGAATGTCAAAGTATATAGGGAAGAGCGGGTGATCGTGCTCCTCCGCTATAAAGGGAAATTTCCCGCCAGGCAGATCGTATGCCTGGCGACGGTCGGTCCAACTATTGTTATTCGGACGTTATATTTATGGTATGTCATGTGAAACACTTTGATTGCGCGATGCAGGAATGTTGGAGTTTGTAGTGTGCGCGCAGACTTGACATGTGCTCGCCACAAGTACAATGTAACATGAAAGTGAAAGCCGCTGCCTTCGGGCCGTAGTGTAGTGGAGAAAAAGGCAGCGGGAGAAAAAAATCCACTCTGAGTCTACCATATTTTCTGAAGTCATCTTAAATACCTCGGCTACTGTCGGATAGAATCGGATAAATTCGTGTAATAGAAATAGCGGAACAAATATTACACTTAACTTCAAAACAGTGAAGAAAAGTTTTACACCGAGCAGAAAGTAGTATTACACTCGTGTGCTTTCGGCATAAACCGAAGCCTACTCTAGAGCCCGAGGTATATTCTAAAAGCTAACAGACTTTAAATTGGTATCAACCCTAGCAGGTCCCCACTGCTGGGGCACGGGTCTCTTCCTGAATCGCAGGTAGGTAAGGCTATACTCCACCACGGGGGCCAAGGCCGGATTGGTGGAGGCTTGTAAGACTATTGGCTGGTCTTAAGATAAGAATATTCTTTATTGTACACCAGAGCACATATTATAAAACATGTAAAGATACAAAGTACAATTGGCGGCCTTATTGCTAAAAGCAATTTCTTCCAGACAACCTTACGACGTAAAGTTGCTGAAGGAAATAAGAGGGTAGTCGGTGCAAATATGAATATATTAATACACTACTTATATAAATAACAATATACCTACATAAATAGTTACATACGTAGTTATGATAAACTTACATAAATACGTTAAAATAACAATCTACGCGATGAGGAAATAAATACAATATTGTGTACCTATATGGAGACATACGGATAACACCAAATGAAAAGGACAATGCACGAATAATGACTGACTGAATTAATGAACGAACGAACGAATGAACGAACGAATGAATGAATGAATATTCTTTACTAGCTTTTGCCCGCAACTCCGTCCGCGTGGACTTTAATTTTTGCAATCCCGTTCACTGCCGGGTTAAATTTAAAAAAAACGGCGAAACACGTGTTCAATCTCTAGGAAGTTTCTAGAAAATTAGACTTCTTTACACCTCCCATACAAATTTTGGCAACCCTTTTCGCCCCTCAGGGGTTGAATTTCAAAAGGTCTTATTCCTTGCCTCCATTATACATATATAGATCCTCTGTGCCAAATTTCAGCTTCCTAGGACCAACGGCTTGGGCTGGGCCGTTGATGAGTGAGTCAGTCAGTCAGGACTTTGAATTTTATTTATATATAATAGAAGATTGCAGTAAAAACAAATTTGTACAAAGACGAGCTTAATATCTACTAGATAGTATTTTCTTCTAGGTAACCCACGATCATGCGGACAGTGAAAGGGGTGGTGCCAGTAAACAAATTAATGTAGGAGTGATTTATTACATAAATCCATTTATCATGATCAGTGAGTGATAAATAAGCGTGGAAGTATTTTTAAATATTTGCCCTTTAATTAAATAAATAATAAATAAATATTCATGGACATATTACACAGATCTCGTTAGCCCTATACTAAGTACAACTAAATGACTTGTGTTATAGGTGCTAACTGGACGATAGATTTAATACAATAAATACATAGATAACATCCAAGACCCGAGACAAAGTAGAAAAGTTCGTTTCCTAGTTCGACCCGGCCGGGGATCGAACCCGAGACCTTCGGTTTTACAGTCAGCGTGCCACACCGCTGCGCCACCAAGGTCGTCGTCAATTATTTGTAACTACATATTATGTATTTTTATGTATCTGACCTTTTATTATTTGTTGTATTTTCAGTCTGGCGTCATACGAGCATCATTTGAAGTATACCAAGGCTCACACCACGCACGATATTTTGAAGTGAGTCTATAAAAACACTTATGATTTTTGAAAATGTTAGCTAATTCATATCTACATCTATTACACTTTACACTGAGGTGGTTTTTAATAAAAATTTAGTGAAAACGCGACTGCAAAAGCAAAGGAGGGTTCAGTTTTTCGCGCGTATGTATGTTTCTTTATGGCCGTGCATTATTTGGTAAATATATTGCTACATCTCTAAATTAATAATATTTGCTGATTTTTGTGAATAGGTTACTTATTTAACATTCGTTTCACACGTGAATGAATACTTTCAAAGGCAAAAAGTCTTAAAAACGAGTAACAAATATCCTTCCTTAGTTACAAACTTTCGCGTTCATAATGTTAGTAGGATCCAATTTTATTCATAGTCCAAGCGGTTACCTCACGACCCCTCCCCTGGTACACCTGCGTGGCCCTCGGGAATATTGGGACAAATGCTTTTTATGCCACACCTGGCAATAAAAAGGCTTTTTCCGCACGCTGCGCGTACGGAAAAAGCCGCTTTCTGGCCAAGTGTAGACATAAAAAGATGTACACAACACGGGAGGTAATAAAGAAAGCTCTCGATCGCATATTTACGTCCCTCGCTTGCAGCTCGGGCCGCAAACTTCTGCGATCTCGGCCTTTCTTTGTATTACCACCCTAGTTGTGTAATGTACTATTCTTCTTCAGGCTATTATATATTAGTCCACAGCTGGACATAGCCCTCCCCTAATGAGCGCCATAGCGCAAGGTTGTGCCATCATTGGGTAGCAATGCCCATAATCCCCACGCTGGGCATGCGAGTTCGGCATCGCAGTTCGGTGGAATTGTACTGCAGGGGGCGCTGCTGCCCACCCCCCGGTTTGTGTCCCTTAGTCGTCTTTTACGACACCCGCGGGAAGAATTGGGTTGGTGCTAGGTCTCTAGGCCGACACCACACAGCCATCATTGGGGTGTAATACCCATAATCGCCACGGTGGGCATGCGTGTTGGGGATCGCAGTTTGGTGGAATCCGCTATTTGACTCTCTTTTCAAGTAAGTCTTAAACGGTAAATAACTCTTCCATTAGACCAAAAAATATTTTAGTGGATTTTTTGAGGACCTAAAAGCAACAAAAAAAGATACTGCTCTGCGTCTCGTTGTAGTGCCGGCACAGACTTCTGCGCGACTCGTGCACGTCGAGGCGTGTTTACTAACAATTTTAGTGGAAAGACAGAACATTTAACTGAATTAGTTCGCTGTGAACCTTGTTTATATGATTGTATTCTTTTTAATGCACTAACCCGTGCTGAGGACAATTTTAAAAACCTATTTAGAGTAAAAATTTCACCCATGCCGGGATGTACGTAATACAGAGAATATTGTAAAGAGGTTCGAAATTTCACTGATGCCGGTGAGTCGCCCATTAGCTCTGTTAGAAAGAGCGCTGGCACGGATAGCCAGAGGTCGCGATTTCGAATCCCGGAATGGGTGGAATTTTTAGCCTCCAAATAGGTTCTTGTTTGTATGATACAAATCATCTAGAGTATTAAAAAAATACATTAAAAGAGTTGTTATGGGTGAGAGTTGTCAAGGAATGGAGCGAATAGTTGCGTCGCAGCATACGGTGCGGGCCTATGTCTGCCTCAACTGGCCTGCCCTGTATTGAACTGTGCTGAGCATGCGCCCAGCCATATTCTTCGCCTTTCTGTCACAGGTACAAATGCTCGCAGTGCCAGAAGGGCTACCGGTCTCGCGGCGAGCTGAGGGACCACGTCAACTACCAGCATCTGAGGAAGACCCTACACCAGTGTCCCGTTTGCGGGAAGGTACCTATCTTATCTTAATGCTAAGATAAGAACCTTACTTGGCTACTACTGGCCCCCGCTTGACTACTTGTTATGCCGGCGACAGGCAGAGGTTCAAACAAGTGATCACATAAGTGTGCACATGTGTGGCACGGACATTTGATACTATTGTCACATATTTGAACACTTAAATGTCCGCCGTCCGTCGCCGGCTTAACAAGTAGTCATGCGGGGGCCAGTAGTAGCCAAGTAAGGTTCTTATCTTAAAAAGTAGTCATGCGGGGGCCAGTAGTAGCCAAGTAGTCAAGGTAGGTTTTTATCTTATCTTAACAAGTAGTCATGCGGGGGCCAGTAGTAGCTAAGTAAGGTTCTTATCTTGAAAAGTAGTCATGGGGGGCCAGTAGTAGCCAAGTAGTCAAGGTAAGTTCTTATCTTATCTTAAAAAGTAGTCATGCGCTGGCCAGTAGTAGCCAAGTAAGGTTCTTAACTTATCTTGAAAAGTAGTCATGCGGGGGCCAGTAGTAGCCAAGTAGTCAAGGTAGGTTCTTATCTTATCTTAAAAAGTAGTCATGCGCTGGCCAGTAGTAGCCAAGTAAGGTTCTTAACTTATCTTGAACAGTAGTCATGCGGGACCCAGTAGTAGCCAAGTAGTCAAGGCAAGTTCTTATCTTATCTTAAAAAGTAGTCATGCGCTAGCCAGTAGTAACCAAGTAAGGTTCTTATCTTATCTTAAAAAGTAGTCATGCGGGGCCAGTAGTAGCCAAGTAAGGTTCTTATCTTAAAAAGTAGTCATGCGGGGGCCAGTAGTAGCCAAGTAGTCAAGGTAGGTTTTTATGTTATCTTAACAAGTAGTAATGCGCTGGCCAGTAGTAGCCAAGTAAGGTTCTTATCTTATCTTAAAAAGTGGTCATGCGGGGCCAGTAGTAGTCAAGTAGTCAAGGTAGGTTTTTATCTTATCTTAAAAATTAGTCATGCGGGGCTGGTAGTAGCCAAATAAGGTTCTTATCTTATCTTAAAAAGTAGTCATGCGGGGCCTGTAGTAGCCAAGTAGTCAAAGTAAGTTTTTATCTTATCTTAAAAAGTAGTCATGCGGTGCCATTGTAGCCAAGTAGTCAAAGTATGTTCTTATCTTATCTTAAAAAGTAGTCATGCGCTGGCCAGTAGTAGCCAAGTAAGGTTCTTATCTTAAAAAGTAGTCATGCGGGGCCGGTAGTAGCCAATAAGGTTCTTATCTTATTTTAAAAGTAGTCGTGC
Source organism: Yponomeuta sedellus (assembly GCA_934045075.1). Taxonomy (NCBI): domain Eukaryota; kingdom Metazoa; phylum Arthropoda; class Insecta; order Lepidoptera; family Yponomeutidae; genus Yponomeuta; species Yponomeuta sedellus. The sequence continues at coordinate 843,847 of OW203750.1, read as the reverse complement.
GGGGCCAGTAGTAGTCAAGTAGTCAAGGTAGGTTCTTATCTTAAAAAGTAGTCATGCTGGGCCATTGTAGCCAAGTAGTCAATGTAGGTTCTTATCTTATCTTAAAAAGTAATCATGCGGGGCCATTGTAGCCAAGTAGTCAAGGTAGGTTTTTGTCTTATCTTAAAAAGTAGTCATGCGGGGGCCAGTAGTAGCCAAGTAGTCAAGGTAGGTTCTTATCTTATCCTAAAAAGTAGTCATGTAGGGCCAGTAGTAGCCAAGTAGTCAAGGTAGGTTTTTATCTTATCTTAAAAAGTAGTCATGCGGTGCCATTGTAGCCAAGTAGTCAAAGTGTTCTTATCTTATCTTAAAAAGTAGTCATGCGCTGGCCAGTAGTAGCCAAGTAAGGTTCTTATCTTAAAAAGTAGTCATGCGGGGCCAGTAGTAGTCAAGTAGTCAAGAAAGGTTATTATCTTATCTTAAAAAGTAGTCACGCAGGGCCAGTAGTAGCCAAGTAGTCAAGGTAGGTTCTTAACTTATCTTAAAAAGTAGTCATCTGGGGGCCAGTAGTAGCCAAGTAGTCAAGGTAGGTTCTTATCTTATCTTAAAAAGTAGTCATGCGGGGCCAGTAGTAGTCAAGTTGTAACGGTGCAAACCTCTTTACACCATTTTTATTTCTTTTTCCATCTATCATTTTCAAATATTTAAATTATGTACGTCACACATTCTTCGATTTCACTCATTTTTCACCACTACTACTTTACCCTTTGACCAGATCTGACTTTTTACCTGCTTCTCCGTTTTTATCCAGTTTTCTGTTTTAAAGTTACTATAAATCTACAAATAAAATCACACCTGAAGTCGTTCCAGAGTTTATTTATTAATTATTAAAGTTATAAAACGTTCCACTGGCGCCCAACGATAATAACGAAACCCAACGTCACCCCACGGCTTGATACGCTGACGACAAAGCCCACCCACCGCGACTACGCTGCGAGTGCGAAGGCGAATACGAATACGAGTACGATTACCACGATTATACGTGTGCACAATCGTCGAACTGCTGCTGCTGCTTCATACCCACGACCCACGACCTCATTCATCAAATACGCATCCCTTGGAGCTCCACAGCCCTGCTTAAGGGTTCTGTCGGACTTCTTCCATTTCTGAAGACCTGCAAGATTTTTTTTTGTTAAGTGTTTTATAAATAAAATATTAAATTAATTTTAAAGTGCGACTTGACTTCTGGACCACAAGGTAATTCATCATAACTACTCATTGACCATTCTTCACTAACTAGATTCACCCATAGTAACAAATTTTTCGGCCCTAATAAAAGTCCTATTCTATCTATCTGCACCCCACCTAACCGAAACATACCACAGTTAGTATACACCAACAGTATACAATCAATAACTTCTACACGCATTTACCAGACAGTTACACAACCACAGGCTGCTCACTAGCAGTTCCATAGACCTCGGTAACCTGGAATTTATAATTCCAGGTGGGACTGGTTACTAACTTACGTTGCCTCAGGAGAGTATCCTGGGTAATTACACGTAGACAGCCTAGCTTTACCCTCTAGGTCTTCGAGGCCGACTCGAAGGTAAGGCGAAACTCCACTCATACAGTCTATTGATAACAATATTATATTATTAAAATTTAAATTATAATTATTTACAAAATTTTTGCAAACCAAATTTCTAGACGTCAGTAATTCTGACACCCATCATTGTCATAAAATTTTTCAAAATTCAAAACAAAACCTCCACAGGTTAAACTACAAGGAACTCTTTGGCAATAAAATAAAAACTCTCACCCTCACCCCATCTTTACCTCATTACTAAAATAATTCCTAACCTCTTTTTTTATAGTATCCATACTCTTTTTTAATATTCTGTCAACTTGTACAAAACCTACGAATGCCACCTTTTTATAGTTCTAATTTTCTGTAGATATAATCACCACATTACCTTTTCGGACACATCTTCATACTATTTGTCTATTTATTTTTTAAATATATTTAAACTACCCTTACCTTGTGTATCTCTAAACCTTAAACTTAGAGTACCTTTTTTTCTGTTTTAAAGTTCTATAACTTTAATAATTAATAAATAAACTCTGGAACGACTTCAGGTGTGATTTTATTTGTAGATTTATAGAACTTTAAAACAGAAAACTGGATAAAAACGGAGAAGCAGGTAAAAAGTCAGATCTGGTCAAAGGGTAAAGTAGTAGTGGTGAAAAATGAGTGAAATCGAAGAATGTGTGACGTACATAATTTAAATATTTGAAAATGATAGATGGAAAAAGAAATAAAAATGGTGTAAAGAGGTTTGCACCGTTACACTACCCGGGGGCAACCGGTAAAAAAAAATTTTTTTTAGATATATTTATTTAAAAAAATATATTTAAAAAAAAAAATTTTTTATAAAAAAATTGTCAAGTAAAATTATTTAATTTAAAATTTAAAGTCGAGAATCCAAAGTAAGGTCGATGAAGGTCGGGGATGTGGGATGGTAAGTAAATATAATTATTCTTAAATATTAAAATAAAATAAAATATAAAAGATGGGCGATGAAAAAAATTTTGAGTGTGTGGGTGATATTTACAATGAATATTTACATTAGGCTGTTCCACTTTTATTCATCATCTATCATTCATCCCTAGCATGCATCATCTAGCATTGTCTTCATCTAAAGTGAAGGTGAAGACGTTCATTCAGTATAGACAAAATCTATTTTTATTAATTAGATTTATCCAGAAACTGGCCTAAGTTAGTAATAGGCTTATTTAGCCAGTTACCACCCGCTGGTATTCGGTAGTGGTAAGGCTTATTTATTGAGTCACAATCCGCTCTATGAAAGTTATTTACATTTTAACAATATTTATAATATTGGGTACATAGTACCCGACGGGGTAGAATCCGTCGTAGTAGTGCTCTCAAGAGCTATGGTGGGGTAAACACCGTAACGCGTTTAATTAGATAACGCGATTGATAAATAAATTAGTTGACCTAGGCTTATTTAACGTGTTGTCGCCGCACCTGATTGAAAGTTCGGATGTTCTAAAAAAATGGTTAGTAAATGTCCAGGAGGATAGTCGTGCAAGTGTGCTTAGTAAGCACTAAAGGATAGGTAAGTTAAAAAAGGTACTCTAAGTTTAAGGTTTAGAGATACACAAGGTAAGGGTAGTTTAAATATATTTAAAAAATAAATAGACAAATAGTATGAAGATGTGTCCGAAAAGGTAATGTGGTGATTATATCTACAGAAAAAAAAAAAGTGTAACGGTGCAAACCTCTTTACACCATTTTTATTTCTTTTTCCATCTATCATTTTCAAATATTTAAATTATGTACGTCACACATTCTTCGATTTCACTCATTTTTCACCACTACTACTTTACCCTTTGACCAGATCTGACTTTTTACCTGCTTCTCCGTTTTTATCCAGTTTTCTGTTTTAAAGTTCTATAAATCTACAAATAAAATCACACCTGAAGTCGTTCCAGAGTTTATTTATTAATTATTAAAGTTATAAAACGTTCCAAAGTAGTCAAGGAAGGTTCTTATCTTATCTTAAAAAGTAGTCATGCGGGGCCAGTAGTAGCCAAGTAGTCAAGGTAGTTTTTTATCTTATCTTAAAAAGTAGTCATGCGGGGCCAGTAGTAGCCCAGTAGTTAAGGTAGGTTATTATCTTATCTTAAAATGCAGGTATGCGGGGGCCATTAGTCGCCAAGTAGTCAAGGCAGGTTCTTATCCTAAAATGCAGTAACCTTTTTATAGTGCCTTTTTCTATGCCCTATGCTATTAAAATTACTATGGGTCAATTTCTCAGTTGAGAATCACACTAAGTAAATACTCAAGTAGCGTTCTGTCACGCTCTTTGCTGAGAAACTCGAAGAGACAGCACTACAGTTATCTATTTACTTAGCGAAATTATCAACTCAGAAATGACTGTGTCTTGGAAAAAAATGTCGAGTCTAACTGAGTGACTAGTTCCGGTGCGCTGCTGTGCTTCGCAAGGTTAAGCCGTTGGTGCCGAATGTCATGTAATGGCAGTCGTTAAACCACGTCAGAGGCCTTACGGGCGGCTTGATAACTTCTGACAGCAAGGCCCGCCACTGTCTCACGATCCTCCACCGACCCGGACTTGGCCCCCGTGGTGGAGTACGGCCTAACCTTCCCGCGATGCAGGAGGAGACCCGTGCCCCAGCAGTGGGGACATACGAGGGTTGATATCGAAGCTGTTCTGAGTAGTTCCGGTGCTTAGGCGCTGGCGACGCGGCGCTGCGTGACGCGGCACGTGCGGCGCGCGCACCACGGCGTGCGGGAAGCGGCACGGGACAAAGTCTGCCAGCTCTGCGGGAAGGCTTTCCGGGTGAGAGCTGCTATAGACATTGAAAAGGGAGGTTAGGAGTGAGTGTGTGAGTGCGTGTGCGAGTATGTCAGTGAGCGAGTGTGAGTATGTGAGTGATTGTGTGAGTGAGAGTCATGTGAGTTAGTGAGTGAACGAACTGTTAGCTTGATTGCCTGATTTAAACGTCTTATTGAAAAGGGAGTTAGTGAGTGGGACTACCTTTGATTAGGCGAAGTGACCTTTCTCCAAATTTTCGGGCTGTCTGTACGTGCTGAGTTTTGCTGTTCAGATCTTGTGTAAACATCAGTGTAACTGGATACCAGTGGTTTAATTCCAAGAAACGTGTGAAGCGCCATCCCCCCCTCTAAAAATTTAAAAGAGAGGGAGTGAGTGAGTGAGCTAGTGAGTGAGTGATTCAGTTAGTGAGTGAGTGAGTGAGTATGTGTGCTAGTGAGTGAGTGAGCTAGTGAGTGAGTGAGTGAACTAGTGAGTGAGTGAGTAAGCTAGTGGGTGAGTGTTCTAGTGAGTGACTGAGTGAGTGAGCTAGTGAGTGAGTGAGTAAGCTTATGGGTGAGTTTGCGAGTGAGTGAGTGTGCTAGTGAGTGAGTGTGATAGTGAATGAATGAGCTAGTGAGTGAGTGAGTGAGTTAGTGAGTGACCGAATGAACGAATAAATAAATAAAGAGAGTAGGCGCTAACCAGTCGTCCGGTCGCAGGACAAGAAGGGGCTGAGGGAGCACGAGCTCATCCACTCGGGGGAGAGACCGCTCAACTGCGAGCTGTGCGACGCCAAGTTCCGGCAGAGCGCTTCGCTTTACACACACCGCCGCCGCGTCCACAAGGTGACGGGAAAACAGAAATTTATTTTAACGCAAAGAATTCACATTCTGTTTTGTAGAATCATCATCGTCAACCCTTTAGGGACCATCCATAAATTACGTCACACCCTAAGGGGGGAGGGAGGGGGTCGACGGAGTGTGACATTGTGTGTAAAGGTGGTGGGAGGGGCCCTAAATTTCGTGACGTCACATTTCCAAATCTGCGTGTTTTGACACGAACTTTGCACTTTTAACGAAATACTCAAAGCATTTGCAACTCTTGATATGAATCTAACTCAGAATGTAAAATTACAAAATATGTGACGTCACACTAGGGGGGGGGGGAGTCTCACAGCTGTGACAAGGACGGGGGAGGGGTTCAGAAAGCATCAAAAGTCGTGTGACGTAATTGGTGGATCGCCCCTTATGTCCCCACCGAGGGGCACGGGTCTCTTCCCTAAGGAAGGTATAGGCCATACTCCCCCACGGGGGCCAAGTTCGGAAGTTGGTAGAATGCTATTCTCTGTACGTTGTACAGAGAATAGTGTAAAGAGGTTCAAAATTTCTCTGATGCCGGTGAGTCGCCCATTAGCTCAGTTGGAAAGAGCGCTGGCACGGATAGCCAGAGGTCGCGGGTTCGAATCCCGGCATGGGTGGAATTTTTAGCCTCTAAATAGGTTTTTAAGAATGTTGAGAATGTATTACTGTTGTTGCTGTCTTCGGGCCGAGTTGTAGTGGAGAAAGAGACGGCTAGAAAAAACTCCACTCTGACATCTTTTCTCGTTAAATCTATTCATAGGTTGATACGCGTTTATAATGTCCGTATCACAAGGGTTCGCTGGAAGAGATTTCTATTGAAATAAGCTCGTCTTCAGCTTGCCGCACCCAGCATCTGCCTGCTGTTTTTCGCAGATCGTCATCCCACCTGGTCGGAGGGCGTCCTACACTACGTTTGCCGAGTCGAGGTCTCCACTCAAGGGCACGTTAGATAATTGACATTATTTAATCACCTTAATAAACGGACTATAGGTGTTCCGGTGAACTTCGTACGCCAAATAATACGATTATACTATCCTTGTTGCCATGGCAACGCAGTAAATAAATATCTTAGAGTTTTGCTTGAAAAAATGTTATGGTAACAATAAAATATCATCTCGCGGGAGGCGATTCTTAGGCAATAAAACAATTATTTTTCGTGTCTACACGTCTATTAGAAAAAAACATTTAGTGAAAGTAGTTTTTTCATTGACTTCTAAAGGGTTTTTTAATAAGTGTGTGCACAGAAAATCATTATTTCACGATATAACTGAAATTTTCTACGTAATATTGAATATTTTATGCAGAAATTTCAGTATCAGATGGTTCGAAAATATAAAAATAATTTCGCATGTACAAATAAATTGGAAATTTGTTACACAGAAAAAAATATCTAAGGGAAGGCCAAGAAGACGAAATAAAGAATGTAAACAAACGGGCCGTTACTGAGTTACATTGCGATAGTGAGCGATTATTATCACTGTCCTTGTCACACGTGTGCGGTAATGGCGTCCTTTGATCGACGACAGCTGTCGTTGCGTATTTCGTGGTACAGGAAAACTTTCAGTACGGCAGTTGTCAACATTTGGTGTCATCCGCCATTTTGTGAACTATAATAGTTCATTTCTATTTAGATTGCATTCGATTGATACGAGGACAATTTTCATAGCCATATTGACAACTAGATTGATAATACTATGGATAGTTTTGTCATAAATACGGCTGATTCGGACTCTTCCGGTTAATCATGTTTGACTAATACAGACGACAGCGATTAGAATAGAGAATCCGAAATTTGTATAACTATAATTTATTCAAATAAAAATGTTTTGAACCCCTGATACTTTGTTTACATTCTTTATCTCGTCTCATTGGCCTTCCTTTACAACTTCTGACAAAAAGAGTTTTTTTACGAATAGTTCTTTTCCATGTCTTTCTTTCTTCTTCTTCTGGCTATATTATGTAGTCCACTGCTGGACATAGCCCTCCCCTAATGAGCGCCATAGCGCTCTGTCTTCAGCTTGCCGCATCCAGCATCTTCCTGCAGTCTTTCGCAGATCGTCATCCCACCTGGTCGGAGGGCGTGCTGCACTACGTTTGCCGAGTCGCGGTCTCCACTCAAGAACACGTTTACTCCAACGGTTGTCGGTTCTTCGCGAGATATGGCCAGCCCACTGCCACTTCAGCTTGCTGATTCTCTGAGCTATGTCTTTCTTTAGTGATTACAAGTTTTATCTGAACAAAACGTGGAACCACACGGTATTCTACAGAAAAAAGCGTTTTTCTCGAAAGTTACTTATTGTTAGTTGGAACTTTTCTGCGTAACACGATTCAATTGAAGTGAAATGAAATTTGTCTCCCAAAAATCTGTTTCAGGTATCCTTAATTTTTTTAGGGTTCCGTACCTCAAAAGGAAAAAACGGAACCCTTATAGGATCACTTTGTTGTCCGTCTGTCCGTCCGTCCGTCCGTCTGTCAAGACCCTTTTTCTCAGGAACGCGTGGAGGTATGAAGCTGAAATTTATATCAATTACTCAGGTCTACTGTCCCTTGAAGCTGTGAAAAAATCAAACTTCTAAGCCAACGCAATCAAAAGATACAGCCGTTTATGCCGTCGACACTTGCAATGGAATCAAAACCTACAGGGTGCTTCCCGTGAACTCAGAATCTTGAAATTTGGTACGAAGCAACGTCTTATAGCATAGATAAAGGAAAAATTACGAAAACCATAAATTTTTAGTTACATCACATAATATTTTTTTTCAATAATTTTAAATTTACTACCCATTTCCTCATAAACGCGTAGAGGTATTAAATTGAAATTCATACCAAATACTCAGGTCTATAATACAGGTTTGTACGGAACCCTCGGTGCGCGAGTCTGACTCGCACTTGGCCGGTTTTTTTAAATTAGTCACGGCTGTGTCCCACTGGTGGGCAAAGGCCTCCCCTTCAGATTTCCACTCCTCTTTGCTGACGGCCAATGCTTCCCACCCAGGTAAATATTTGGTCAGGCGTCACACCATCACCGTTTTGGTCTGCCTCGGTAGCCATCCTTAAAATTAGGGTATTTTATTATTTTCGTGCTTCACAAGGCACGTTAACCCGTTGGTGACGGCTGTCATGTAATGGCAATCATTAAGCCGTGTCAGAGGCCTTATGGGCGGCTTGATAATTTCTGACAGTAAGGTCCGCCACTGTCTTACAATCCTCCACCAACCAGGACTTGGCCCCCGTGGTGGAGTATGGTCTAACCTTCCTGCGATGCGGGATGAGACCCGTGCCCCAGCAGTGGGGACTTGATATGGATTATTTTTATATACAATTCGATTGTGTTTTGTAAGACTTATAGTTAAGCTGTGATCCCCACACTAGGCCGAGCCTGTCCTGTGGGGCCGCGGTTATATATTGTTGAATTGAACTATCAAAGCATCGATAATTCAACTTACAGGTGGCGCCGCGAAACATTGTGGTCGAGCACACAACGGTCAATCAGGCGGACGTGGAAACTCGACCGACAAGTAGCGAGATTATGTAGAGAATGCATGGTATTATTTTTAACAGAGAATATGGAGTGCTAATGATGAAAATTAGTTAACATTCTTAACCGATACGGTTAAGGTGCAGAATTGATTGCCGCAGTAGCGCTACCTGTTTCGCTCACGCTAATATTGCCAAACGAATAGTCACCTGCATCGATGACGATCAACTAATAGCAACAAAGGCGCGCGGCCTGCCATAAAATGAAACTATCTGATTGGTCGATCAAATTGCCGCACATCCAAAATTTGGTCATCTGCGCAGGTACATCCGCGAGACTTACTTCTTGTGTAGCACTGTACGTACGTTGCGTGTACGTTTGTATATATTTTTTGATAAAGTATATACAAACTTCACCACTCAAATAGCCAAGAAGAAGGAAATGAAATGAAATGAAAAGGTTTTATTCAAAGTAGCACAGAAACTGCGGCTTAATGAACGTTACAATTCAAACTAGGTGTCCATTTCAAAATCTAGATCATTTAGGAGAAAAAATGGACAAAAAAACTCCTAACTTAGTCTTTTCAAAAGTCCTTAATTAACATAGTTTACATAATTATTTTTGAACACAGAACTCATACATTGTACTGGCTTTCATTCCAGACCTCATTGTCATCTAAATAATCCTTTATGTTATAGTAGCCCTTTTGGCACAAAGTGTGCTTAACATATTTTTTGAACCGCGATTCAGGCAAGCTTAATATATCTTCAGGGATTTTATTATAGAAGCGTATACAATGCCCCATGAAGGATGTATTAACCTTTGCCAGCCTAAATAGTGGGAACAAAAGTTTATGTTTATTTCTAGTATTTACATTGTGTTGGCTACCTAAAGTTTTAAAGTTACTGATATTTTTCCTAACGTACATAATGTTTTCATATATATACTGACTGGCAACTGTCAGGATGTTAGTTTCTTTAAAGAAATCTCTTAACGAATCTCTACTACCCAGCCTATAAATGAATCTGATCGCTCTCTTCTGCAAGACGAAGATGGTCTCAATGTCTGCTGCCCGTCCCCACAGTAGTATGCCATAGGACATAAGACTATGGAAGTAACTAAAATAAACAAGCCTAGCAGTTGCGACGTCAGTTAGTTCCCTAATTCTTTTGACTGCATATGCTGCTGAACTAAGCCTATTTGCTAATTTTTCTACATGAGGACCCCATTGAAGCTTTGCATCAATTGTGATACCTAGGAATACAGTTTCATTCACAAGGTCTAATTTGTCATTCCCCAGTAAAACATTGCTGTCTACCGTTTTGACATTTGGAAGAGTGAACTTTATACATTTCGTCTTTTTTGAATTTAACAATAAGTTATTAGAAGTAAACCAATTTAGTACCCGAGAGAGAGCATTATTTGTATTGTCAAGGTCATTTTCTTGTCTCTTAATTTTAAAAATAAGAGACGTGTCATCTGCAAATAGTACTATCTCTGACATATTTTGAACCATGAACGGCAAATCATTTACATATACGAGGAAGAGGAACGGCCCCAAAATCGATCACTGTGGCACTCCTATCCTGACCTCTGACCCTGAAGATTTAGTTCTATTTATATCAGCTCTTTGAACTCTCCCTTCTAAATATGATGTTATAAGTTTTAGGCTATTCCCGTTTATACCATAGTGCTTTAATTTTAAAAGAAGTGTTTTATGGTCAACGCAATCAAATGCTTTCGACAAGTCACAGAATACGCCTATAGCATCCTTGCGCTCTTCCCATGCACTAAATATATGTTTAACTAACATGACGCCGGCGTCCGTTGTAGAGCGCCCTTGCGTAAAGCCGAATTGCTGACCATGGAGAAGTTGATAGTCATTGAAATGTGTAAGCAGCTGACCTAGAACTATCTTCTCGAATATTTTACTCAAAACGGGTAGAACTGAGACTGGTCTGAAATTTGTGGGATCTTGCTTATCACCGCTTTTAAATAAAGGAACGAGCCTACTATATTTCATTAGATCAGGGAATATACCCTCATCTAAACATTTGTTAAAGATTTTGGCTAAATGGGGTGCTAGGGTATCGATTACTGAGCTAACTACTATTACTGACATACCCCATAAGTCCTCAGTTTTTTTAAGCTTTAGCTTTTTAAACGATTTAATCACGGTATGGGCTTCAATATAGTCGAACGAAAAATCGTGATGGCATGGGGGGACATTGTCTTTCAAAATACTTTCAGCAAGAGCTGGAGAAGAGTCTAAAGGAGCTGTCGTTACAATTGGAACATTTGTAAAGAACTGTTCAAAAGCCGTAGCAATGTCTTCATTTGAGGTTATTAATTTATCATCTATTTTAAGTGAAAGTTCGCGATCTCCTGATTTGGATTTACCGGTTTCCTTATTTATAATAGCCCAAATTGTTCTGGATTTATTAGACGATTGAAGGATTTTTGATTTTATATGCTCACATTTTGCTTTGTGGCATATAAGGAAGTAACCAATCAATATAAAGCATTTATCCTGAATCTGATAACGCTAGTAGAGTCCTCGACAAGTAGATTTAGTTATACTACAAACTCCTACAGTAAGTTTTGATGTTAACTGACTGGCACTCGTTCTTATAGCTCGGACCCTAAGAACGAAAGAGGCCTAAGTCAAAAAATAGTGAAATTGAGTTACAATCATAGAGTCATAAAAAGGTATGCCGTGGACGGAAGATTCGCTATGCTCCTTTTTTACAATAAGCGCCTTTTTTTTACTATTCATCGGATAGAGCATACCTTTTTATGTCTCTCTATGATTGTTAGGTACTCAATTTTTTGAGAATTTTTTGAGTATTTAAACTATTTTTTGACTTAGGCCTCTTTCGTTCTGAGGGTGCGAGCAGCTGTTTGAACCAATCAAAAATGTTATTTTTCTATTTTATTATACTTCTAATCTAAAAATAAAACAACACCTGAAGTCGTTCCGGTTCTTATTATTTGTAAAGGATATACAGCATTTAAACCTAAGGTAAGTCAGCACACACGTCCTCTTCTGAGTCGTCTCCGAATTCGTCTGGCGGCGTGTGAAGGCTTTTGGGGTGTCTAAAGTCGCCTTTTCCGTCCAGTGACACTAGCCTCCCGCCAAAGGTGTTGTAGCGTACGTAGACTGTTCTACCTGTGGGTGCAGAAGCCATTGAAAGGAAAGTACTGTTACGGGCTAGGGTTCTAGATTTGGAGGTAAAACGCCAATGGCAACTTCTTAGGATTTATTCGCGCCGGGTCTGGTCTGCAGGTCTTCACGACACGAAGATTCCAAATCGAAGTCCAATAGCATCGTTGAGGTCGTAGCTTATCACTCGTTTCGCAGGTATGTTCGCGCGAAGTTTACTCTTCGTTAGTTCAAACTGAACTGACAGCGCGCCGCGGCGGCCGCTATTTATATCCGCCGGCTAGGGTTCTCGAACATTCCCGTACGTACCTACCCTCATATTTTAAACTTTCGCGACTTTTACACATACTTAGTTAGAATATTTTCGGGGCTTAATCGCGTAGTAATTTATTGCTATTTTACCTCGACGTTTCGACGACGTTACTAGGCGATTAAGCCCCGAAAATATTCTAACTATGTACCTACCCTCGGTGCACGCGGCAACGACTGCAGAACAGTTTCATGTATTAGAGTTTTGAGCCTTACTCTTGTAGACATACGAGTCATTATTCCTTGCAGCGCTACTAAAACGCAGCATAAGATAAGAACGTTCTTTATTGTGTACACCAAGAAAAAACTCGCAGAATGTGGCGACTATTCGAAAGGCTTCCAGAAGGCTCCATTCTAGATGTTTCGCGATAGAACCGCGACAGTATTTAAGCCCATACTCTCGCTTAATAATTTCCTTTCAATGGCCTTAAAAGATTAATAATACTGCTTTCAGCTATTTTACTCTAACACCCATTAGACCGCGTGACGTCACGCTTAGGTTAACATTGGTAAACTTCATCCGTGCTTTGTTGTGACTACTAGTGATGACGATGTTTGTTTACCTGGGCGTGACGTCAGATTCGACGCCATTGCACTGCGGGCTGTTTTCCCACAGATTTAAATTATAAAAATGTTGTATAGAATCAGGCGTTACTTTGCGGAAATCCATAATAGATAGCATTAAAAAGTTAAAATTACTTTGCTAAATTCCGCCAAAAATCCCACAAGCACCATGCGGTTAGCTAATGTACCGCCCTCCCTCCCACTTTTTCAAGCAGAAGCAAGACACGAACACACCACCACCAACACCAATACTTGTGTGAGAAAACACGCGACGCGTTTCGCCTAAAACACGAGGCATCCTCAGGCTCCCAAATGCAAGGCTCCCACTTGCATTTGGGAGCCTGAGGATACCTCGTGGCCTCGAGGGCGGTGCATAGCTAACTGCATGGTGCTTGTGGGATTTTTGGCGGAATTTAGCAAAGTAATTTTAACTTTTTAATTATAAAAATGTCCTTAACCTTCGTTAAACTTTAAACGTTAAACGTCCACTGCTGGACATAGCCCTCTCCTAAAGAGCGCCACGTTGTGCTATTATAGGGGGTAATGCTCATAATCCCCACGCTGGGCATGCGGGTTGGGGATCGGTTTATTACTGAAATATAGGTTTTATTATGTAAATGTGTCCCCACATTATAGAAGAGGATTTAAAAATCTTTCGTCATGCCTCTTGTAGACGACGAAGAGCGGGTGATCGTGCTCCTCCACTATAAAGGGAAACTTCCCGCCAGGCAGATCGTATGCCTGGGGACGGCCGGTCCAACTGTTGTTAGTCGGACGTTATATTTATGGTGTGTCATTGAAACACTGATTGCGCGATGCAGGAATGTTAGAGTTAGTAGTGCGCGCGCAGAGTTGACATGTGCTCGCCACAAGTTGTTTCAATATCACCCACCTGTTTTGAGGACGACGCTTAACTTTCTCGTAGCACTGTTCACTTTGTATTTCGACGAAATGTTTAGCGATTTGTACTTGTCTATTACAAGAACTGTGGCGAAGTGCATCAGGCTACGTTGGTATCGGTTGTTTAAGAAATATTGTAATGCTTTTTGTAGCTGAAAGAATGCGTGCTTCAGGTAGTGTAGTACAATTATATTTTTACCTACCTTATGTTCAATGCCCGACAAATAGGTTCAACTAATGATTTTCACGTATATCGGCGCACCGGAACAAATTTTCCTTTTCTTAAATGGTCCCTCGGTTGTAAAATATCACGTTCCCATGTTGTCCCTTTCCCATATTGTCGCTCACCCATATTGACCCTTTCCCAGACTGTCCCTTCCCCATATTGTAGTTTTCCCAGACTGTCCCTTCCCCATATTGTAGTTATCCCAGACTGCCCCTTCCCCATATTGTAGCTTTCCCAGACTGTCCCTTCCCCATATTGTACTTTTCCCAGACTGTCCTTCCCCATATTGTAGTTTTCCCAGACTGTCCCTTTCCCATGTTGATTTTTTCTCAGATTTTCTTTTTCCCACAGTGTCGCTTTCTCATATTGTCCCTTTCGCATATTTTCCCTTTCCATCTTTCCATGGTGTCGCTTTCCCATATTGTCCCTTTCCCGTATTATCCTTTTCCCACATTTTTCATTTTTTCCCAGATAGCTCCTTTCCCTCCCAGCGTGTTAACCGCTACACCAACCAGGCAGAATAGGTGACTCACCTGCTTCAAGTCATCGGTGTCCGCGTAAAAACCGTCGAGAGCCATCAAGAACGTTTTCACCGCCGATACCTCCGCATTAAGCTCCCGAACTAACCTAGCCAGCAGCCTCTGGGGCGAATCTATCCATAAGGGCATCTGCGTGTATAAGTACGCCCTCAATCCGTCATTATAGATCAGTGATTGTATCTGCTTGACTGGACCACCTTCCTTTAGAGTCTCGAAGTGGTCTAGTGCATTCACAAATGCGTCGTATTTCTTTATCACACGGTCAAGGGTTCTCACCATCACACGTAACTGGCTTGGATCCCTTTCTATAGAGTCTAGGATGTCGTAGACAAAGGCCGAGAGCGCTCCCCGAGGTCGTTCGTACGCACCTGCAGAGGTTAAAATAGTGCGATTACGAGTGGAGGTTGAGCTTATAAGCGCCAAACTAATTCTTGTGGAGGCGGAGCTTATAAGCGCCAAACAGCTCCCTGATTTTTTGATGCACAGCTTATACATGCCAAGCAACTCTATTATAACTCTCCGTTATGTTGAAGCGGAGCTTGTAAGCTCCAAACAACTCCCTTACATCTTAAGGCGGAGCTTATAAGCGCCAAACAGGTCCCAGATATCTTTACCTGGTGGCAAAATCGTACTTTTTGTATGACCTACGCTAAGTTAGCAAAAGGGGAGACGGCCATATTTACAAAAACACAATTCTTACTCAAAATACTCCAAAACCGCTGACTAGAGTAGTCTGCGGTGGAGATTTTACGAGAAGAGGTCGTAGCCACAGATTGAAACGCCTCAAGGACTGTCTTAGTGGAATCGTGTTTAAATAAATAAGGCCGAAAATAAACGCAAAACTAAATCCGTAATTTATAGAAATAAAAAAATAATGACATGATTTCAAAACAATATTAAAATTAAACAAATAATATTAATAAAACGTAACCAAATAAATCACTCCGAGCCACATCCGACCCAAAAATCCACTTTACACTGGCCGCGTTACCGCGCTGCACAGCGAGGGTAATCCTTTGGAGTTTGGCTCAGACAGATGTGCCTCAGAGCGAAAGTCCATGCCACGGGTTTTCCGCCTATGGTCAAGGTTACGATAAGTCAAAAGACATTTTTTGTCAAAGACTCGTTTGATACAACGTGAGGTTTGCCAAAGTCGCGATTCGTCAAAACGATTTCGTCAAAGGTGCCTTTGGTCAAAGGTGAGCTTTGCCAAAGACGCGATTCTACAAAGTATCCTTTTTATCAAAACATAATGTCGATCGGAATATAGGCGTAATAAAATGTTTGAAAAAAAATTGAGTGAAAAAGATTAGGAATGATGAATAGCAAACATAAAGACGTATATATTAAGATAAGATAAGACATTTAAAAACCTATTTAGAGGCTAAAAAATTCACCCATGCCGGGATTCGAACCCGCAACCTCTGGCTATCCGTGCCAGCGCTCTACCAATTGAGCAAATGGGCGACTCACCGGCATCAGTGAAATTTCGAACCTCTTTACACTATTCTCTGTATTACGTACAGGCAGCGACATCTGACTTAAGCAAATTGCATTACTTACAGCCCCGACTACCTACTTTGCAGTTAGGTTTAACATCGGAACGATATCACTGTACCCATATGATTACACTATTTTTATTTTTAATGCACTAACCCGTGCTAAGGAACAAATTTAAAAACCTATTTAGAGGCTAAAAATTTCACCCATGCCGGGATTCGAACCCGCAACCTCTGGCTATCCGTGCCAGCGCTCTACCAATTGAGCAAATGGGCGATTCACCGGCATCAGTGAAATTTCGAACCTCTTTACACTATTCTCTGTATTACGTACAGGCAGCGACATCTGGCTTAAGCAAATTGCATCACTTACAGCCCCGTCTACCTACTTTGCAGTTAGGTTTTACGTCGGAATGATATCACTGTACCCACATGATTATACTATTTTTATTTTTAATGCACTAACCCGTGCTACGTGGCACGGATAGCTAAGGACAATTTAATTTTTTTATATTTCTTTAAATTTGTCATATCTTTTAAAATTCAGAAATTTAAAATTACGTCCCTCGTTTTTGAGATTTCTCTGATTACCTCATTACCACTTCACATCTTGACTAGACCTATTTTTACCTGCTTATTCCGTTTTTATCCAGTTTTCCGTTGTTATTATAAATAAAAGGTTATAAGGTTTGTCAGAGAGCGATGGAGCGCAGCATTTTGGGCCTGAGGAGGGTAGACCGCGTCCGAAATACCACACTACGCGCAAGGACCCGAATAATCGATGTGGGTGTCCAGACGGCGAAACTGAAGTGGAGCTGGGCTGGTCATGTCAGTCGAATGCACCCGGATAGGTGGGCGAAACTCGCCACCGAGTGGGTGCCACACGATGGACATCGAAATCGAGGCCGGCCTCGAAGACGGTGGAGAGATGATCTCGACAACCATCTGCCGGAGTGGCCTGAGGTGGCCCAGGACAGGAAACTCTGGACTGAATTGGGAGAGGCCTTTGCCCAGCAGTGGGACACAAACATAGAGGCTACGTGAAAAAAATGAATACCTACTATAAATGTTATTTATAAATATTTAACTAAAATTGTATGATAATTAATCAAATTAAATTTAAGTTAATGTAATACATACTTTTATATAGCACTTTTAAATGTTACGTGCCCTACAGGGTCCACAAAGATCTTATCAAATAACTGTTAAGTTATAATGTAACAACCTTGAAACTTGTGGAATGCAATAAAGTATTGAGTAATGAAGCACAAAGTTGAAGTCGTTCCAGTTTTTTTATTTATAAAAGTATTAGAACATCACAGCAATACAAACTCTATTTAACTCCCTGGATCCGGCTATCACTCCGGTGTTTTCTAGTGTTCCCAGTTGTTTATTTACAGAAATACTGTATTATTTATTTCTCTCATTTCCCCAATAATGTCCCGTTAATGGCCACGGGGGATAAATGTCTCACCTTCTCTTCTAGTGATATTGTTTGCCACCCACGCGGCATTCGCAAAAGTGGAGACGGAGCTTATAAACGTGTCCATGAATTTGTTTACGTCACTCAGGACAGTTTCTACTCCGTTCGGGTATTCCACCTTCATGTCCAATGCTAGCGTGGATCTACTGGCTGTGGATTAAATTCGGAAGGAACTTTAGTTACCACACATTACACAAATACACTTAACATTACACTAATATTATAAAGGCGAAAGTTGGTGAGTGTGTATGTATGTTTGTACGTTGAATTTGTAGTCGCAATACCACACGCTAACGGTGAAGGAAAACATCGTGAGGAAACCCGCGGCTTGGTTGGCTCCGCACGTATTGACTAGTCTTTCCTGTGGGCTAGGCCGACTAAGCTGTCAGGATGGTATAGGTGCTGGGCAAGCCTACACCATCTATAAAAACCATGTCCCAGGCACTACAGCTACGGAGTGGTCCCTTCATCCATCTAGTGTGAGTGAAGATACCACTGGACGCTGTATAAATCATCTCATTAAGTACATGCAAAGGCCAATATTATTATTATGTATTTTTGTTACTACTTCACGTCCAAACGGCTGCAATTTTTTTAAGATAATTTGATACGGAGTTAGCTGAAACTTTGGATTAACGTAAATAAACGTAGCCTATACGTTTTACTGCGGGAAAATACCTTAGTCCCATGGGAAAGTCAATTATTTTCCCGTAACTATCGCTAGTGGCATTTTTTTCGAGCGCTTCCGTGCTTCGCAAGGCACGTTAAGCCGTTGGTGCCGGCTGTCATGTAATGGCCGTCGTCGTTAAGCCATGTCAGAGGCCTTATGGGCGGCTTGAAAACTTCTGACAGTGAGGCCCGCCACTGTCTTACGATCCTCTACCAACCCGGACTTGGCCCCCGTGGTGGAGTATGGCCTATATAACCTTTCTGTGATACAGGAAGAGGCCCGTGCCCCAGCAGTGGGGACATACAAGGGTTGATATCGTGATTGATTGATTTTATCCTATATTCTAATACCCTGTCCCAGAGAGCGCTGGTAGCGGAGCGGTATAGAACGCCGGCTTCCCAATCGGGAGGTCGTGGGTTCGAACCCCGGCATGTACCAATGACTTTGTTTTCTAAGTTATGTACATTTGTGAAATTATAGTAGCAATACTACTCGCTGACGGTAAAGGAAAACATCGTAAGGAAACCCTAGTGTCTGAGGCGTTAGCGTACCTCAGCGCTCGCTACGTACAATGGCCCAACTATGAGGCTAAGTGCGGAAATCTCAGGTCTAACTAACTAACTATATAGGTATCATAGTCATAGTTACCGAAATAAACTGCAAATGTGAGCAAGGGAAATACACCAAGAACAGTTTTCATTTTACTTAGTAAATCTCTAAAAAAAATTAAACACACAACGTTTTTCTTACACGATAAAATGTTACAATATTGTAAAGAACTTTTATGGAGTCGTAAATAAGTTTTGAGATCGGTATACCTAGCACGCACCTAATGTAAGTGAAGGTTTAACAACTTGCGCCTTTATCAAGTACCTTTTCGCGTATCCATATGTGTGCAGAAACGAAATATCTAGGTACAGTGCTACACAAGAAATAAGTCTCGCGGATGTACCTGCGCAGATGACCAAATTTTGGATGTTCGGCAAGTTGATCGACCAATTAGATAGTTTCATTTTATGGCAGGCCACGCGCCTTTGTTGCTATTGGTTGATTCAACGTCATCGATGCAGGTGACTATTAGTTTGGCGATATTAGCGTGAGCGAAATAGGTAGCGCTACTGCGGTAATCAATTCTGCACCTTAACCGTATCGGTTAAAGATCATGTTGAATGTACTTATAGGTTCGGGTACTTTCGTTACACTTCTTCCTAGTCTACGCGAACGTAGATTACCGAAGGGACTTTTATGATGTGGAGTACTGTACGCGTTTCAAAAAATGTGTAAAGTACACTTTGTGCCAAAAGGGCTACTATAATATTAAGGATAATTTAGATGACATTGATGTCTGGAATTAAAGCATGTAAAATGCATGAGTTATGTAAAAAATATGTAAACTCTGTTAATTAAGGACTTTGAAAAGACTAAGTTTGGAGTTTTATGATAACTTCTAAGTTCTTAATAAAGATTTAAAAAAAAAGGCCCGCCACTCTCTTACAATCCTCCACCAACCCGGACTTTGCCCCCGTGGTGGAGTATGGCCTTTAGCCTTCCTGCGATGCAGGAAGAGACCCGTGCCCCAGCAGTGGGGACATACACGAGTTAGTATCGATAAAGCCGCGTTTTCACGGTCTTAGTACGCTCGGACCGTGTGCGCCATCCGAGTAAACTAATGCTTCTGATTGGACGGTTTTTCATGACAACACCAAAATAGCCAATCAGAAGCTTTAGTTTACTCGGATGGCGCACTCGGACCGAGTCCACTAAGACCGTGAAAACGCGGCTTATCAAAAGTTATGATTTTTTCCATTGATGGCGCTCTAGTTAGCAACCCGAAGCACCAAAATCTTAAATGTGTGCATGCTAGGCTACTCTGACGTAACACGAAGGTTTAACTCGAGATCCGCTGCATTTTATTGCTTACTAGCTGCGGCCCACGACTTAAATGTGTTGTTGTATATCTTTGATAAATAATAGAAACTGGAACGACTTCAGGTGTTGTTTTATTTGTAGATTTAGTAGTACAGTAAAATCCAATCCATCCAATGCATAACCATGTCCCAACGAAAAAGCGGCTTAAGTCCCGGAAAAGTTTCACTACTTTTAAGCCACTTGACGGGGAAACACCGGCGGAACTTCGACTGCGTAGGTGGAGGGAGCAGACAAAACACCTTCCTGACTTCATAAAGCCGGTGGAGTCAATACCACCTGGAGGGCATGAGCAGTGGGGAGTATGGAGATCGCTGAACCGTCTGCGCGCTGGTGTTGCTCGATCCAGAGATAACCTAAAAAGATGGGGGATCCTGCCCGAAGATAAATAAATGAATATTCATGGACATATTACACAGATCTCGTTAGCCCTATACTAAGTACAACTAAATGACTTGTGTTATAGGTGCTAACTCGACGATAGATTTAATACAATAAATACATAGATAACATCCAAACCCGAGACAAACTAGAAAAGTTCGTTTCCTAGTTTGACCCGGCCGGGGATCGAACCCGAGACCTTCAGTTTTACAGTCAGCGTGCCAAACCGCTGCGCCACCGAGGCCGTAAATGCTGAAATCCTGTGCCGACGTGGAGCTGCACAAACAACAATGCAACTTTGTGTCTGCCCTGAAGCTCCACACAGTTTGCGGGATCTCACGGAGGCATCACCCGACGGGCTCGCAGTGGCGCGGTTTTGGGAGCGAGATGTCTGAGAGGAGGGCGGCGCTTTCGACACGAAAGAAGAAGAATAAGTGGAACAGTAAAACAGAAAAACTTGATAAAAACGGATCGTTATCAACCCTTGTATGTCCCCACTGCTGGGGCACGGGTCTCTTCCTGCGTCGCAGGAAGGTTAGGCCATACTCCACAACGGGGGCCAAGTCCGGGTTGGTGGAGGATTGTAAGACAGTGGCGGGCCTTACTGTCAGAAGTTATCAAGCCGCCCATAAGGCCTCTGACATGGCTTAACGACTGCCATTATATGACAGCTGGCACCAACGGCCTAACGTGCCTTGCGAAGCACGGAAGCGCTCGGAAAAATGCCACTAGCGGTAGTAGCGGTAAAATCGGATAAGCAGGTAAAATAGTCAAATCTGGTCGAAGGGTAAATACAATTTGTACGAAATGGTAAAAATCATGGTTCAGCCGATCCTTTCCTAGGCTCTAAGACTTCCTTTAAACATAGTATTTTAAATATACTCAATGATAATGCGTGATATATTGGAGAACCCTCCCCCCAACCCTACTCGCACTTATTCATCACAAATACGCTCACAAACAAACACACACACACACACTCACCCTCACACACACACATACACCCTCACATTAACACATACTTTTCAAGTTGGCAAATGTAATGTGCTTTTAATATAATAGGTACTTAAAATTTAAAAAGCATGTATTTTTTTTATCTTTATTACAAAGCGTTGTCGTGGTATATTTTTAGTAACTAAGAACTGTCTATCTGTGGATATCTGTTATTGGCCCTGTGAACTGTATTTTTATTATTGTAATTAAATAATTTGTTTTCGCTGTTGATGTCCTTAATAAAATAAAAATAAAATTATAAAGACAGCAACACATCGTAATCCTTACCTAATCAGGCTGAGGTAAAAATGTCTAAAACCAACTGAGAATCAACTTTTCCTTCAATTTAATTGAGAAAACAAAAATAGTAGATTGCTTAACGAGGGTAGAAAGAATCAATTCCCGAGGTACCTATTTAGACGCCCGAGCGCAGCGAGGGCGGCGATTCTTTTACCCGTGTTAAGCACTCTACTTTTCATTTCGAATATTAAGAAAATAAAAACTCATTTTTAATATTCAAATCATAAGATAAGATAAGAATTGTTAGAAATAAGAAGGCTATATATTTAGTAATTATTAAACAATTTATTGCACCAGCACACTTCACCTTTATGGAAGGAAGAAAGAGAGAAAAAAAACAGTGTTGCCCACCTACAGTATTGCCCACCTTAGGTGGCTAAAAACTACATTTTTATGTCTTAAACATAAGTTCGGGGGCAAGAATGAATGCCTAGAAGCAACATTAGGTAGTGTACTTGAACTTAGTTTTACTTTTTAATCTAACCTTAACTAATTAGTTGTAGTTTAAGTTTAAGTTTTTATTTTAAGAATCTTATCAACTAATAAAATAACAATTCTTTCTAGCATTTCTGTTCATAATATATGCATAACAGTTGTTTTTTTTTTATGTTAGTTACACATTTTTTAGTTAAAATTAATTTTCATTTACAGGAAGAGGGCACAATTTCGTGTAGGATCTAACAAATATTTTATTTTTGGGCCCCAACATTACTTCAGCCACTCTGACTTTACCATCCGGCCCGGGATGAGTTTTAACAATGCGCCCCAGAGGCCAATTAAACGGTGGTATATCTTTGTTTTTGACTATGACAAGATCCCCTTCTTTGAGAATTACATTTTCATGTTTCCACTTTGGTCTGTTTTGTAGGGAAGTTAAATAGTCTCTCGACCATAGCTTCCAAAAGTCTTGCTTTAATCTGGAGCATAAGTCCCAAAATTTAAGACGGTTAATGTTTTTGTCCAACAACATTAACCGTTTGTAGCTTGTTAAGGGTACACCAATCAAAAAGTGTCCTGGTGTCAAATAATTTAAATCAGAAATGTCACTACTCATTGGAAGCAATGGTCTAGAGTTCAAGATAGACTCTATCTGTGTAATAACAGTATAGAATTCTTCAAAGGTTAAGGTTACATTTCCTACAACTCTTTTAATATGATGTTTAACACTTTTAACTCCAGCCTCCCAGAGGCCACCAAACTCAGGGGAGTAACTGGGTATATACTTAAATTTAATCATGTTAGTAGAGCAAAATGTCTCTACAACATTTACATGAGATTTGGCTGAATGTAATTCATACAGTTCTTTAAGCTTATTTGATGCACCTTTAAATGTTTGTGCATTGTCACAATAAATATATGCTGGCAGACCTCTTCTAGCGATAAAGCGCTGAAGACTCGCCAAGAAAGTGGCTGTTGTCAGATCACTCACCAGCTCTAAATGAATTGCCTTAGTAGCAAAACAAACATAGAGAGCTATGTATGCTTTTTTAACTATGGGCTTTCTGATGCGTGCAACTTTTATTTGAAATGGACCACAGAAATCAATCCCTGTAACTTCAAATGGTCTAGAGGCAGAAATTCTTTTAGGTGGCAAAGAACCCATCAATTGCCTGGCAGCTACAGCTTTGTTACGGAAGCATTTTATGCACTTATTTTAATCTTGTTAATCTTGAGCTGGAGAACGGGCAAATTGTGTCATATGCTGATGACACGGCGCTCGTCTTCCACGGCAAAAACTGGGCAGAGACGGTAGAGCGTGCGGAGGCTGGCTTAAGCACCGTCGCTAGAGGCTTGAAATCGAATATACTCACCTTAAACATTGAAAAAACTAAATACATGGCATTTTCAATACGAAACAATACCGAAATCGAGAAAATTTGTATCCGTGCACATACATGCCATTCACAAAACCGAATTCTCTGCAAGGATTGTATGCCTCTGGAAAGAGTTAGTCATATGAAATATCTTGGAGTAGTGATTGATGACAGGTTAAATTGGCATCAACACATTAAGGTCTTGTCTGGCAGAGTTAGGAAGCTTACTGTCGTATTCAAAAAGCTAAGACATATTGGTGATTTGAAACTACTCAGGTCGATATACTTGTCGCTATGCCAATCAATAATTAGTTACTGCATATCGGTATGGGGCGGTACACATAGGTCTAACATGCTTCAGCTGGAGAGATCCCAGAGGGCTGTACTGAAGGTTATGACCTCCAAGCCATTTCGTCACCCTACAAACGAACTCTATTTTGAATGTAACGTGCTCACTGTACGCCAATTGTTTATACTTAAACTAATCCTAAGGCAACATCAACTCATGCCTTTTGATCCTAATTTACTGAAAAATAGGCGCAGGAAGGACAGGGTTTGTACTACTGAGCTGGGACGCACAGCCTTTTTTCAAAGAACTACTAGATTTCTTGGTCCTTACCTGTATAATTTGATAAGTAAATCTCTCAATATTTATGAACTGACACTTTTTGAGTGTAAAAAAGCAATGAACATCTTTCTGTCTAAATTATCATATTGTGAAACTGAAGAGCTGTTGGAAATTACTAAATAAAAGCTGAAATAATACCCTTTGATGATACATCCCTTAACATTAACATTATTTTTCCCCAAATCACAAAGTATGACGGCGTGCGTGACTCCTCTCTCCCAGTGGTTTTCAATTTCCGATCCCAAGAACAAGTTTCGTAGGGCTGGGATAGAGGGGTTAACTTGTTTTTGTTAAATGCAATTACTGAATATGAGATGAATACTGTTAATTAAAAACTGTAAATGTGGTTGTTGTTATAATGTTATAATTATAGGTATGGTAATATCTCTATATTACACATGCTACTTTCTGTTACATTTAATTAAACTTATTCTCTTTAAGCAGCCACGACATTCGGTACTAGTCTATCTTGCTCTACAAACAGAGATTACTGGCTCTTATCATACAGGCTTTAGCTTAGTATAAGGGCCAGCAAACACCATTGTACATTTCTTTCTATTACTGATCAAGGCTTGTTTAGTTATATTAATGATGTACCTACTGTTAACAACTAAGAAAATTATGAGCATGTAATTATAATTTAATATAATTTAATAGATAAATAGTTTAAGTGATGTACAAACCCACATTATGCTTTTGAACAATAAACAAATTTTAATTTTAATTTAATTTAACTTATGCACAACCTTTTTAATCTCTCGTATGCCATTTAAAATCCAGTATTTTTGTGATAGGAAACTTAACAATAATTTAGCCCCGGCATGAAGAAGTCTCAAATGTTCTTTTTTAATAATCATGTGGGTAATACAGTGATTTTTTGGTAGAATAATAGGATGTTTTTTGTCATAGGACAAATTAACAGCATTTCCTAGTCGGCCACCAACTCTCAGGATGCCATAGCCATCTAGAAAGGGGTGTAGACCACTAATATTTGTTGTAACAGAACTACCTTTTTGTAATAAGTCAATTTCTTTCTGAAAGATTTGGCCTTGAACATACCTAATTATGACTAAATTGGAAGTTTGCAATTCCTGTGTGGTTATAAAACCTTTAATTTTATTATTAGGATGCAAACAATTATTTTTGAAGCGTAAAAGTAAAGCAATAATTCTCTGAAGTTTGTCAACATCAGAATATTTATCAAAAATATTATTGTCAGTCAAATGATTTTGCAAATTGCACACATCAAAGGATTGATTAGGGGAAGAATTGTCCTGTGACAATATAGGTGACTCTACTTTCTCCTCAGCTATTGAAATAGCAATATTATGTTGAAACGATTTCTTCGATAGCAAGGGAGGACCAAACCACCATAGCTGGTTGTCCTGTAATTTGTGAGGAGCGAGCCCCCTTGATAGAAGGTCAGCAGGATTTTCAGAACCTTTGACGTGAAACCATTGAAAATCTTTGGTCAGTTTTTTAATATCTCTAACTCTATTGGAGACATAGACTCCTTTTAAATGGTGAGATTTGAGCTAGGCTAAGACTACCTGTGAGTCTGTGTAGAGAAAGACTTTGAGCTCTTGATATCTACATTGTAGAGTTTTGTAAACCTTTGAAGAAAGTTCTGCAAGGAGGAGAGCACCATTGAGCTCTAAATTTGGTATGGTAAGTTTTCTACTGATAGGAGCAACTCTAGATTTTGAGCAAAGTAAGCTAACTTTAACTTGATAAAATTCTTAGGTAGAGACAACAACCTGCTGCCTGAAGAGAGGCATCACAGTATCCCACCAGCTCTACTGACTCTACATTGCTGATTGTCACACTTCTTGGGATTTTGACTGAACCCATACAGTTGAGATCCTTTAGGAAATCTTTCCAAATTTTTAATAAGTTGCAAGGTAAAGTAGAGTCCCAATCAGCCTTGGCCTTCCACACTTCCTGCATAAATAATTTTGCTCTAACAACCAAGGGACCAATTACACCTAGGGGATCAAAGATCCTACCTATAAAACTTAACACCTCCCTTTTTGTGTTTGGATTTTTGTTCTCAGTCATCGGACACAAGAACATGAAGGAATCGGCAAGTATATCATACTTTAAACCTAATGTTTTTATTATATTGTCTTTATTTAGATCAATTTGATCAAAATATTTTTTGTTTTCAGGGATGTCATCGAGAAGAAGAGGAGTATT
The DNA here is from genome assembly GCA_934045075.1 of Yponomeuta sedellus. Classification (NCBI taxonomy): domain Eukaryota; kingdom Metazoa; phylum Arthropoda; class Insecta; order Lepidoptera; family Yponomeutidae; genus Yponomeuta; species Yponomeuta sedellus. Next base: position 817,578 of record OW203750.1, on the reverse strand, counting down.
GGAGCACCACTTGTGTAAGCTAAAGTTACCCAACTTCATTAACTCTATTAGTTCTTTTTTCAGGTCCTGCAGCTGTTCTACATTATCGGCGCCGCATAAAACATCATCAACGTAAGTATGTAGCTTTAAGGCTTCGGCAGCGAGAGGGAACTTTTCCTGATACAAATGGGCGAGCTCTATAAGGCATCTTGTGCTTAAAAAGGTTGATGCTTTAAGACCATATGTTATTGTCTGCAGCTGCAAACAACTGACAGGTTTGCTAGGATGATCTCTCCATAAAATGTTTTGCAACGGTTTGAATTTTTCGTTAATAGAACACATCCTGAACATTTTTTCAATGTCACACATGAGTGTGTATACATAAGTACGAAACAAAATGAGTATATTAAATAAATCGTTTTGGACTATAGGTCCATTCAGCATGACATCATTTATTGAGGTGCCATTTTTAGACTTCATATTGCCTCCAAAAACCACACGCAGTTTTGTTGTTTTGCTACTGTCATTAAGGACGGCGTGGTGAGCAAGAAAATACACAGGATCATTGAAAACATCATATTGATTGATGTCCACTTCCTTGGCGTGCCCCAGCCGTACATATTCATCAATAAAGTTTTTATATTGTTGGAAATATTCTGTGTTTGTTTCAAACTTTCTCTCAAGAGCATAGAACCTTTGTAGAGCAAGGGAAAAAGACTCTCCAATATCTAATTCCTCTATGGGCTTTTTTAACGGGTAATCAACTGAGAAGCAGTTGTCCTCTAACTTTACTGAGTTTTTAAAACTCTTCTCAGCTTCAAGAAATTCAGCATTTTGAGCAGTAATTTCTTCAGGAATTTTTTCAGATATCCAAAAATTTTTCATGATTTTTTCAAGGCTATCATGCTCAGGCTGCTTTGTTGCAAGGAAATTTGAAACTAAAGTCACATCTGAATTTTGAGATTGAAAACATTTAATTTGAGTAGAGCCAGCTACAACATGTCCGAATAGAGTATTTTGTAAGACAAGACCATTGTTTAATTTTATGTGTCCATTTAACAAAATAGCAAAATAGAAATCAGCACCCAGTAAAATGGATATCTCAGATGGTACATTGAACTCATTGTCAGCTAGTTGAATGTTACTTGGAATAATGCATTTTGACAAATCAAAATAGTTTTGTGGTAATGTGCCAGTTATAGTATCAACTACATGACATTTCACTTTGAATTGAACATCATAATTAGATGAATTTAATTGCAAGTTTACAGATTCATTCACTTTGTTTGGTATATTGCCCAAACTGATTATATTTGTGTCTTGAGCCATAGGGGTCAAGTTTAATTGTTTCACAAGAGAATGTTTCACAATGGACACTTGGCTCCCACTATCGAGGAGAGCTTTTACATGGAAATCACAACCAGATTTGTCAGTGAATTTTACCTTTATAGTAGGCAATAATATTATTTTTTGTGGGCAATTACTATTGGAATGCTCACTGTTTGTATTTGAATGTGAGCAGTGGCTATTAGAAAGCTCACTGTTTAAATTTGTTAGTTGATTGGAAATATTTGAATGCAGATTGATTACTTCCTCTTCCTTTGGTCTTTCCTCATGCAAAAGGGTATTATGATTTTGTTTGCAAGATCTACATCTGAAATTATATTTGCATTTGTCAGTGTGACTCCGGAGGCACAATGTGCACAACTTATGTTCAGTCACAAATTTCAATCTTGCGCACACTGGCGCCATTTTGAATTTGGGGCATGAGTACAGAGGATGGTCGTTACTACAGAATCCGCAAATCTGTGGTTTATAGGTTGGTTTTGTTGCAACATTAGAAACCTTGTTGTTTTGTGTGGTATAATTTTGAGATTTAAATTTTGAACTGCTCTCTTGGTGGGTACTTTTTAAGGGAAGACTGTCTTCCAAGGCTATAGCCCTTTTCTCAAGGAAAGACAAGAATTCATCAATGGTGGGTAATGAGTCAGAAGACCTATCTAAGTGGTAAGCTCGATTAGTATAGGCGTCAAGCTTACGTGATAGCACGGATATCAATAGCATATCCCACTGGTCAACTGGCTGCTTCATATTTTTTAAGGCATAAAGTTGCTGTCGCACATCAGACACGAAAGACCTAATGTTAGCAGCAGTACCCTTTTGTATTTGAGGGAAGTCCAGAAGAATATTAATGTGGTTGGTAATAATCCGTATGTGGTTGTCAAACCGTTTATCTAGTAAATTGAGTGCTTCTGAATAAGATTCATTGACAAGCAGCAGGTTTATTACAACAGAGAGTGCTTCGCCTGTCAAGTATTTACGTAAATAAAAGAGCTTCTGTACATTGGACAGGGAACTGTTATTATCGATAACAGCTCTAAACAAGTCAATGAAGGATTTGTATTGGGTAAAATCCTTCCCATCGAACATTGAGATCTCAATATTGGGTAACTTGCAATTAGAAACCGAGTTTAATTCAGAGTTCTGTTTGTTTTTCATTTCACGTAATTTAAAGTTTATTTTTCCAAGCACTTGAAAATACTTTTCCTCGACGTCACATACCTCTTCAGCGTCCTCCTCGTCAAGATTGAGGATGTCCAGATGGATGCTCTCATATTCCTTTAGCGTGGCAATAAGTTTTTCACGGCGAGCCTCTAAAGTGTCCAAAGTAGAAGATGCTAAAAGTATGGGGTCACTAACGAAGCTTTCCAAACGTGTTATTGTGGCTTTACACTGCCCACGCATCTTACGCAGCCGTTTTAGTTCGATTTCGGACGCCATCGTGACGATACAACGCACTTTTTGAAATAAGATTCTACGCAAATTGTTCCTTTTAGGTTATAACTTTGTTTATAAACTACACTGACATTTGGATGACACTGACAGCTTTGACGTTTCACCGACGTGAGGCAGCGACAAGATGTCTGCTCTCGTCCGGTCGCAGAAAGCAGGGATACCAACACAACAGTGCGAACGAAGTTCACTTGATGAAATGAAATTTTCGAAACCACCTTCGTTCGAAAGAAAAATTGTCGAAAAGTGACTCAAAACGCCGAAATTTATAGAATTTCAGCGCAATCTTCGCTTGAGTCAACGAAATAGTCTAGATTATGTTCTCACAAGTCATAGGAATGCGAGCTTTACACGAGAAAGTAGTTCTCGACGTCCACCCGGCGGCACTAACGACCCGGTATAGCAAATCGTTATTCCGAATTTCCCGAGAGGCACTTGTCGAACAAACACTACTGTACTGTCCACAAACTCGAAGGACCACAATTAGCCTGTTAGAAATAAGAAGGCTATATATTTAGTAATTATTAAACAATTTATTGCACCAGCACTAGGAGTGATCGTTGCAAAGACGAACCGTTTTATAAGACCGTTTTGTGTTCCGCGACGATAGGACCGTTTTACGTTTCATTATAAAGCAGTTCCAGAGACTAAAGCAGTGCCAGCGTTCGTTCGTCGCGAGACCAGTCCTTAGATTATTTGACGCGGATATGTCCTTTAGTGCTATATTAATAGAGCCTAGAACGTAATGAGATCATTGCGACGTCGTCGTCGGCTCCTTGCTCGTTCCGTTCGTTTTGGTCTGTGATACAATAAAGTAATCTTTATGTCTATGAGTATACAGTCGAATATCGTGTAAAACAACTTATTTTTTCCGATGTTTCGTGATTTCGTCTCGTTCGCACTCGTTTGACCGTCCTCTGCGACTTGCTCGTTCGCATACAATGAAACCAGTTGCGAACGAGGACCGTTTCGAGGACCTGTTTTCGTTCCAGAAAAAACGGTTGCGTTTCGTCGTCGAAAAATCGGACAACGACCCACTCCTAACCAGCACACTTCACGAAAGGAAGAAAGAGAGAAAAAAAACAGTGTTGCCCACCTACAGTGTTGCCCACCTACAGTATTGCCCACCTTAGGTGGCTAAAAACTACATTTTTATGTCTTAAACAAGAATATTCTTTATTGTACACACCAGAAAATAAATCATAAAAGATTATTACCTATTATTTTGAATTCCGTCACAAATACTATAACAGATTAGTACCCGCCATTAAAGTCGACTTTTTAAATTTTAAATATGGAACTCACCGCGTAATGTTGCGGCTTATTCCGCTCAAAGAAGTTTGCGCTAAGTTCACACTGGCTGTTTAGAAACTCACATGGCCGCAGCATTTTTTAATTTTTTTTAAGACTATTACATAAAACTCTTCACAACTGACAGTACAGTGCGTTCACATTAACTTGACGCGTGAGAGAATTGGTCACTGATTGCTTAGTCGCCATCTTGCTTTCGGTACGATCGGTTACTAACTACAGGATTATTCGTTTGTGTGAGTTTTGAAGATGCCCAAAGTGGTCAAAAGTGCAAAAAGACAAACAATCCTTCAGGTTCATGCATTTTGTGAGAGGGAAAAGGCTGCAAAGAAGCTGATTGTTCCTTTAGAGCAAGTTCGGGCTCGAGTTGCCGCCATAACAGGTACGTTTTTAGGGTGCCCATGAAATTAAATTAATTAAACATGAAATTACTTAATCCAATTTTCCAATTTTATGTAATAAAATATTTATTAGAGTTTTTATGACAGACAATAAATATGGCATGTCGAAAAATACAATATGTATTTCCTTTGTATTACTACACATTATATTTACAATTCTATAAAATAATGTTATATTACTATTGAACTGTTCGAAAATGATTTGGAAATTATTATTAAACAATAAAGTTCAGTTCAAGTTCATTGTACAGACAAAGCCATAACAAGGACATAACATATGAACTAATCGGAAGATGGTAAAACAAGCCCTCAATCTTTTTATTTTCCCCAAATAATGGGAATGATTTTTTATTTAACACGGTAACAATAAACATATCAGTGCTACCAATTCTCTCACGCGTCAAGTTAATGTGAACGCACAATAGTTCTATTTATAAAGTTCAGTGTATAAAGCCCTTGGGTGGGAAGTAATTTGTATGAGTTTTTCCCTCCCTATGGAGGGAAGCAGCATTTTCCACCCAATGATCAGATCAAAACAACAATACTTTCAGAGTATAAGAAATGAAAAAATCATTTTCAACGACGCTACGTGCTATTGCAGACTTTGATCCCTCTTTCCTCTGGCGCTGGTACTTGTGGGCCGAAACCTGGACGGAGCTCGGCCTTCGGCCTCGCCGCAGCAGAACTTTTTTTGCCCACTTCGCCGAGCTCGGCCACCGGCCTCGCATGTTTGTCCCATTTCTCTGTTGAAAACTCAATTTTAGTACTGAAATCTCCATACAAAAAATTGTCATTTTCAATCATCCATATCTCGGCCGCCATCTTGAAATTCCAAGATGTCGGATTTTTCTCATATACCTGGGTCCTTTGGCAACGCGATGCCGCTTACGGCATATCTCCAGCATATGCCCAGTTGGCTGCCGACTTTTTTGCGCAATAGAAGTGTGAGCCATTTTAACATAGTTGTAACGTCGTAACATACGCGCATCCCCACGGTCTTGATAAGAGTGACGAAACAGTCACGGTGACAAAAGTAACCCGCACGGGCGCATAGCCTTAAATAGTCTCATAAAGAATACGCAACAAAATAGATAGATAAAACTTTATTGTGCATAAAAATAAAAATTACACCGATATTTCTTAACCTAAGAATACAGACAGCGGTCTCATTGCTAAAAGTGATCTCTTCCAGACAACCTTTGACTTAGACTAATGTATTGGAGAAGGAAATAGATGTACAAAAATACAAAATGATCATGTCAGAGGTTTATGAAAATACTGTTATCAACAAATAATTTACATCAATAAACTAAAAATTGTACTATAAATAAATATGCGGCGGTAGCTAGCGGGTAGAACTATGGACTCTGAAGCGGGAAACCAAGTTTCGATTCATAGGGCATGTACCAATTACATTAGTTTTTAAGTACATATGTGAAGAGTAGAAAAAAGTAGAAAACATCGTGAGGAAACCTGAGTCAACCCAACCCTTGTATGTCCCCACTGCTGGGGCACGACAGGATTGTCAGAATACTTCACTTGCCTCAACAAAATTCATTTTTACACACACTACACTCAAAAATTCATTTTTACACACACTACACTCAAACGGCTCGCTAAACTATAGTTACATTATTTACACCGTCGTACTGCACGACAAATTGTTTCTCTTGGTTGTACGTGAGAACGGCGACGGTCGTGTGGTTGGCGAGTGGCGCCGGCATCGAGGGGACGTCGGTTTGAGGCCCGTCCTTGCCCTTTTTGCTAGGGATGGCGTATCGTTTCGTTTTGATGTTCAGATGGATCTGTGGAGTGAAGGAGATGGTGTTAGGAGTCGCTGCGTATGGCTTGCGATTCAACCGCTCACCGCTCTTAAATTTAAATTTATAGGACCACATCGAGAAGAAGCATCTGTTGAGGACTTATCAGTGTCACATCTGTCAGAAGGTAATTTCACGCACTACTTCACGCACTATCGACGGCCTCGGTGGCGCAGCGGTTTGGCACGCTCTCTGGAAAACCGAAGTTCTCGGGTTCGATTCCCGGCCGGGTCCAACTAGGAAACGAACTTTTCTAGTTTGTCTCGGGTCTTGGATGTTATCTATGTATTAATTGTATTAAATCTATCGTCGAGTTAGCACGTACTTAGTATAGGGTTAACGAGATCTGTGTAATATGTCCAGGAATATTTATATTCATTCATTCATACATACATTCATTCATTCATTCATTTATTTATTTATTACCCAAATTCTTCCCGCGGGTGTCGTAAAAGGCGACTAAAGGACACAAACCGGGGGGTGGGCAGCAGCGCCCCCTGCAGTACAATTCCACCGAACTGCGATCTCCAACCCGCATGCCCAGCGAGGGGATTGTGGGCATTACCTAGCAATGATGGCACATCCTTGCGCCATGGCGCTCATTAGGAAAGGGCTATGTCCAGCAGTGGACTAATATAGCCTGAAAAAGAAGATTTATTTATTTATATTTGTCTTCAACGATTGGGCTATCTCACCTGGCGATAATGCTTGTAGAGGTTGGACTGCTGGCTGAAGGTGGTGGGGCAGAATTCGCAGATGAAAGGCCGCTCGCCGGTGTGAGACCGGATGTGGGACTCCAGCTGCATTTTGGTCTGGAGACAAGACGGTCAATTTTAACCTATTGCAGTCCACTGCTGGACATATAAACAGGAATGAACTATTATAGTTCACAAAATGGCGGATGACACCAAATGTTGACAACTGCCGTACTGAAAGTTTTCCTGTACCACGAAATACGCAACGACAGCTGTCGTCGATCAAATGACGCCATTACCGCACACGTGTGACAAGGACAGAAATAATACTTGCACTATCACAATGTAACTCAGTAACGGTCAGTTTGTTTACATTCTTTATCTCGTCTCATTGGCCTTCCTTGTGTAACGGGTTAGGGTTCTAGATCTGGAGGTAAAACGCCAATGCCAACTTCTTAGGATTTATTCACGCAGGGTCTGGTCTGCAGGTCTTCACGACACGAAGTCCACACGTAGATTCCAATTGAAGTCCAATAGTACTATTTATATCCGCCGGCAAGGGTTCTCGAACATTCCTGTAGGTATCTACCATCGGTGCACGCGGCAACGTCTCTAGAACACTTTCGTGTCAAGGAGTTTTGAACCTTATGCTAGTGGACATGGTATTAGTGGCCTTATGGGCGGCTTGATAATGTAATGAAAAGGTTTTATTCAAAGTAGGGCAGAAACTGTGGCTTAATGAACGTTACAATTCAAACTAGGTGTCCATTTCAAAATCTAGATCATTTGGAGAAAAAATGGACAAAAAAACTCCAAATAACTTCCGACAGTAAGGCCCGCCGCCACTGTCTTGATCTAAAGTCGTATCCTAAACTCATCTAACTCAACCGGCAGGCTTATTACGTATTTCAAAGCAACCGCAGCGCGACAGCCACCGGAAAGCAAAGCAACAGCAGAGCGACAGCGACCGGTCCAGCGGTTGCAAAAAAAACTGTATTATCTAAGCTTATCGTCTGCTAGCTGCTTGCTGGCCGCTAATGCACTTTTACTAGCGCCACTAGCAGTCAGGTAGCAATCAATGGAACTACAAAACGTCAAACACACTTGTATCGTCTGTCATTTCGCGGCTTTTTCGTTGCAACTATTGTAAACATCTGCTAAACGTTGAAGACTAGATTTATGTTCAAAAACTTTTTGCTAATTCGTGTGAAATGTACGAAGTTCGTATTTTTTACTCAATTTCGAGGTATTGTGCACAAATTAGACGTATTTTGGCTAGGTACCGAAATTGGATAAATGTGCGTCAACTGCGATCGCTTCAACTTGTGGAAGGACTTGTAGATACTAGTACTAAGTTGCAAAACTATGATTTTTATATAATTGGTCATATTTAATTTCATAACTTGAAATCCTTCCCATTTAACTTACCAATGCAAATCATTTTTCCTGTTTAGTTTTGTACCATAGAAAAAAACACCGCGTATCCAATAACCAGCCAGCGGAGCTTTTAGACTTCCAAGAAGCTAATCCAGCTGTGGCCAAAGGTGTTGGCCTGGGTTCCCTATCAAAAGAGAACATTGATCGAGAATGAGATAACCTAGCACTGTACTAAATGCCCATGGTTGAGGCTCCTCCAAGTTAGAAAAGCGTTGGAAACGGGTATGTACCTATCACAAATACTAAAATAAAATAAATAAAACTAAATTTTATTAGTTTTATGTAGGTAATTAGGTTTCATCTTAACTGGAAACTTATTCTTTTGTTTTGTTTTAGTACTGGGCTGACCTTAAACATAATACAATCACAATCTGTAGCACTATCAACTGCCTGACTAGATCCTTTGAAAGTCTGTAATGAGACTGAAATTCCCAATCGGACAAGTTGTACGCGTTGGCTTCCTCACATAGGTAATCGACGTCTCAGTGAGGCTGTCCTCCTGGGTTCCTGTCTCATCTCCTCAGCCTCTAATGCAGCCATCAAGAGAAGTGCACGAGCCATAGTTTTAAAAATATATCTATTAGTTTATTTTTAAACAGTTTATCTTCTTAAAGTGCCTCTCCATTACTTGAGGTTGGCAGTCAGCTCTTTACAGCGATCTCTGTTGAGTGCAATTCTGAACAGCTCCTCCGCAGTTTTAACACTGGTCCACTCCTTGATGTTGCACAACCATGACATCCTGCCCGGCCTTCTCTTTCCTTCCACCTTGCCCATCAATAGTCCGCAGTAATTGGTATTTACTGCATCGCAGCACATGGCCTAAGTAAGCTACTTTCCGCTGCTTGATCGTGCGGACAAGATTCTCCTTCGTGTCCAAGGCGCGAGTCTTTTTTTGAGTTCTTTCTTTACGGTCCATGACACGCATCCGTAAAGAACGACAGGCCATATATAACAATGCAGGATCTTATTGCGGAGTTTGATCGAGAGTTGCCGAAAGCACAGTACTTTACTCAACGTCATAAATGAACACAGAACACAATTTAAATGAAGCTCGGGCAATTTCGATACGCACTCTTCTTATTTCAGTATCGCTTTCCCATGACGATGTCAGCCATGAATGGCCATGATCCGAGATATTTATGAAGTAAACAGTTAATAAAGTAAGCAAACGAATAGCAACCACATAGCAACTGACTTGCAGACACCACTTTAGTTGTTGTTCAAAAATCGCCGTTTGACATTTCAATCTGCTGTCGATCGCTGTCAAATAGTGCTACGTACGAGGGGCGGCTGAAAAGTTTTGAGCCTAAGGTATTAAAAATGCTGATAGAAATGTATAAAAAAAATATTTTTCAATGTAATCTCCCTCTATTTCAATACACTTCTTACATTTGTTTAAAAGAGCTTTTAACCCGGTAAAAAAATATTCGCCGTCTTTGCCTTCAAAATGCTCGTTTACGGCCGCCTTCATTTCTTCGTCACTGGAAAATCTTCGTCCTCGGAGGTCCTTTTTCAAATTTGAAAAAAGGAAATAATCACTAGGAGCCAGGTCTGGACTGTAGGGTGGGTGGTTGATTTCTTCAAATCCTGTTTCGGCGAGGGCACGTCTCGCAACTCGGGCAGTGTGCACGGGCGCATTTTCCTGCAAAAACAGGACTCCTTTCGCCAGTTTGCCTCTCCTTTTCTCGACAACCACTTGACGGACTTTTGTCAACAATACGGCGTAATAGTCTCTGTTCATTGTAGTATTTTTGGGAAGGTAGTTGATGAACAAAATTCCTTCGCAATCCCAAAAAACAGTGGCCATGAGCTTGGAAGCCGATCTTTCCACTTTGAATTTCCGTGGCGGCTTTTCTCCCTTTGCTATCCATTGCATTGACTCTTGTTTTGACTCCGGATCGTACTGCCGGATCCATGTTTCATCGACAGTGACGAGGCGAGAAAAAACATCGTCAGGATTATCGCCACAGATGTCCAAAAACTCCTTCGAAGTTGTGACTCGACGCTGCCTGTCGAGTGGCGTGAGCATTTTTGGCACCCATCGCGCGCACACCTTTTTCATGTGCAAATGATTGTGCAAAATGTCACCAATTCGCTCCTTACTGATGCCTATGGATTCAGCTATCTGCCACATCTTGATTCGCCGATCTTCGAGAACAAGGTTTTTAACTTTTTCAATATTTTCTTCGGTAACGGCGGTGTTTGGACGTCCTGACCTGGGATCATCTTCGAGCGACTCCCTGCTGTGTTTGAATTCACGTGTCCAACGTTTTACGGTGGCAAATGAAGGTGCAGAATCCCCATAAACTGCAGACATTTCTTCAAATATTTTTGTCGGCGTTTTGTTCTTCTTGGTGAGGAATTTTATGACAGCTCTGTACTCCAATTTCGTGCAAAGCGCGGATGACTCAGACATGGTGTTGTTTAATGTTCAATTACTAGAAGCGTAATGATGATAATGACATGAAACTTGGTATTTATACTACTTAGAATACGCGCAATTAGTGATGCACATTGCGAGTCATTAGTGATTCTTAGAAGTACTTAGGCTCAAAATTTTTCAGCCGCCCCTCGTAATACCAAACCGTCACAGCCAAACGACAAAAAATGCATTTTTAGTTCCCCGGTCGCTGTCGCTTTGCAGATGGCGTTGCGATCGATTTTTTTGAGCTTGTTGCTGTCGCGTTGCCAGTCGGTAATACAAAATTTGACTTTGACAGCAGATATTGCGCAATTTTTGCCTGTTGCTTGTCATTTCAAGATACGTAATAAGCCCGCCGAAGTGACCTAACCTCACCTAACCAAACCGGTGCGTGTGTCGTACAACAACATCTGTACGCAAAGAAATTAAGTAGTCTTAGAGATGTAAAGAGGACAAAAGGGAAAAGAAAAGAGAAAAGCAATCGGAACGCAAAAAGGCACGAACCCAGCGTCTGTGGAAAATAGAGTATAATTTTTTTTTTAAAACCCAACCGTAAGTGACCTAACCTCACCTAACCCAACCGGAAGTGGCGTGAACTCACCGGAAATCCCTTCCCGCAGTGATGGCACATCTTGTTGTTGGGCCGGCCCTTGTGAACGTTCCGCAGGTGCTGGTCGAGACACGACCGATTCTTAGAGGGCTGCGACACAAATACATTATTAATTTATTGGTTTTTTTTCGAACCTCCTTACAAAACGTAACAATATTCTTCAAATAACTTAAACTCTGCGTAGACGGCTACGCCAGCCAGCTACTATAAAGAAGTATCGTTACATTTTAAAAACCTATTTAGAGGCTAAAAATTCCACCCAAGTCGGGATTCGAACCCGCGACCTCTGGCTAACCGTGCCAGCGCGCTCCCAACTGAGCTAATGGGCGACTCACCGGCATCAGCGAAATTTCGAACCTCTTTATGGCATGGGTGGAATTTTCAGCCTCTAAATAGGTTTTTGTTGTTTGTTTCAAAAGTTTTTGAAGCGCTCGTGGCCTAGGCGAACCGAGTGATTGGAATCAATCACTTGGTTAAGCAACAGCAGGCGCGGTCAGGTACGGGATGGGTGAGAGTCCCGTGACTACCGCTAGTGGCATTTTTCCGAGCGCTTCCGTGCTTCGCAAGGCACGTAAAGCCGTTGGTGCCGGCTGTCATATAATGGTAGTCGTTAAGCCATGTCAGAGGCCTTATGGGCGGCTCGATAACTTCTGTCAGTAAGGCCCGCCACTGTCTTACAATCCTCCACCAACCCGGACTTGGCCCCCGTGGTGGAGTATGGCCTAACCTTCCTGCGATGCAGGAAGAGACCCGTGCCCCAGCAGTGGGGACATACAAGGGTTGATAACGAAATAGGTTTTTAAAATTGTCCTTAGCACGGGTTAGCGCATTAAAAATAAAAATTGTATAATACAAAGCATCTATGTATACTTAGTAATTTACAAACAAAAATAATAAATTACGAGAAAATTTCTGATAGTTTAACTATTACTTTAGTGCGTGACATTACCTTCTGACAGAAGGCGGTGGTAGCGGAGCGGTGTAGAACGCCGGCTTCTCAATCGGGAGGTCGTGGGTTCAAACCCCGGCATGGACCAATGACTTTGTTTTCTAAGTTATGTACATTCGTGGAATTATAGTAGCAATACCACTCGCCGACGGTGAAGGAAAACATCGTAAGGAAACCCTAGTGTCTGAGGTGTTAGCGTACCTCAGCGCTTGCTACGTACAATGGCCCAACTATGAGGCTAAGTGCGGAAATCTCAGGTCTAACTACCTTCTGACAGATGTGACACTGATAAGTCCTCAACAGATGCTTCTCCTCGATGTGGTCCCGAAGCTTCGTCTTGTTAGCGAAGTGGCGGCCGCAGTGGTCGCAGATGAACCTGCGGGAGGGAAGGCTGGGTGAGGAAACCCGCGGAGCGTTGAAGGCAAACGTTAACAACTAGACACTTAGAGGCTAAAAAATCCACTTATGCCGGGAACCCGCGATCTCTGGCTATCCGTGCAAGCGCTCTTTCCCACTGAGCTAATGGGCGACTTACCGGCATCATACGTAATACAAAGAGTATTGTAAAGAGGTTCGAAAATTCACTGATGCCGGTGAGCCGCCCATTAGCTCAGTTGGACAGAGCGCTGACACGGATAGCCAGAGGTCGCGGGTTCGACTCCCGACATGGGTGGAATTTTTGACCTCTAAATAGGTTTTTACAATATTCATGTATGTAAATAAATAAATACCTAATATATACAAGAAGATATCGTAGTGCGAGTGTGTGTTATTTTCCGTGATCTCCGGTAAATATTGTACGAGTATTTTATACGTTCTAAAGGCGTATTATGTATTACTAATTATGAAATTAGGGCCTGAAATCGTGATCCGTCTGCATTGTACTGACTTGTGCTGTTCTGGTGTGACGTGGCGCAGGCTGTGGCGAAGATGGCGCTGGTAGCTGCAGACGCTGGCGAAGTGCACATCGCAGGGCTCACAGTGCGCCCCCCACCCCGCCCCAGCCGGCTCCTAAGACAGGGTATTGAGAATATAAGATAAAATCGATCGATCACGATATCAACCCTTGTATGTCCCCACCGCTGGGGCACGGGCCTCTTCCTGTATCACAGAAAGTTTAGGCCATACTCCACCACGGGGGCCAAGTCCGGGTTGGTGGAGGATCGTAAGACAGTGGCGGGCCTCACTGTCAGAAGTTTTCAAGCCGCCCATAAGGCCTCTGACATGGCTTAACGACGGCCATTACATGACAGCCGGCACCAACGGCTTAGCGGGTCTTGCGAAGCACGGAAACGCTCGGAAAAATGCCACTAGCGGTAGTCACGGGACGCTCACCCATCCTGAACCTCACCGCGCCTGTTGTTGCTTAACTTAAATCGAGTCACTCGGTTCCACTAGGCCACGAGATAAAAGATAAAATAATTACATGAAATGAAAAGGTTTTATTCAGAGTAGCGCAGAAACCGCGGCTTAATGAACGTTACAATTCAAACTAGGTGGCCATTACAAAATCTAGATAATTTTGGAGAAAAAAATGGACAAGAAAACTGCAAACTTAGTCTTTTCAAAGTTCTTATATTGACAGAGCTTACAGAATTATTTTAAAACATAGAACTCACGCATTGTACTGGCTTTAATTACAGACATCATTGTCATATAAATAATCCTTTATGTTATAGTAGCCCTTTTGGCACAAAGTGTGCTTAACACATTTTTTGAACTGCGTTTCAGGCAAGCTTAATACATCTTCAGGGATTTTATTATAGAAATGAAATAAAATGAAAAGGTTTTATTCAAAGTAGCGCAGATACTGCGGCTTAGTGAACGTTACAAGTCAAACTAGGTGTCCATTTCAAAATCTGGATAATTTTGGAGAAAAAATGGACAAAAAAACTCCAAACTTAGTCTTTTCAAATTCCTTAATTAACAGAATTTACACAGATTCTACAAAACTCGTGAATTTTACATGCTTGAATTCCAGACATCATTGTCATCTAAATAATCCTTAATATTATAGTAGCTCTTTTGGCACAAAGTGTACTTTACACATTTTTTGAACCGCGCTTCAGTCAAACTTAATATACCTTCAGGGATTTTATTGTAGAAGCGTATACGCCCCATGAAGGATGTATTAACCCTTGCCAGCCTAAATCTTGGAATCAAAAGGTTATTTCTAGTATTTACATTGTGTTGGCTACCTGCAGTGTGGAATGCAGTGCAGTGTATAGAAGCGTATACAATGCCCCATGAAGGATGTATTAACCTTTGCCCGCCTAAATCTTGGGATCAAAACTTTATAAACCTATTTAGAGGCTAAAAATTCCACCCACGCCGGGATTCGAACCCGCGACCTCTGGCTATCCGTGCCAGCGCTCTATCCAACTGAGCTAATGGGCGACTCACCGGCATCAGTGAAATTTCGAACCTCTTTACACTATTCTCTGTATTACGTACGGTGAGTCGCCCATTAGCTCAATTGGGTAGAGCGCTGGCACGGATAGCCAGAGGTCGCGAGTACGAATCCCGGCATGGGTGGAATTTTTAGCCTATAAATAGATTTTTAAAATTGTCCTTAGCACGGGTTAGTTTTATAATTATAATAATAGAAGGAAAACATGTGTATAATACGGTGTTTATTTTGGAAGTAGTTTTGAATAACATGTCGCTTGTTTGCGACAACGTAGTCATAACTCAAAAAACCGAAATTTTTAGTTATTAATACAGTTATAATCAGCGAAAAAAGTAGAGTTTGCTTCAAAAACGACATTTCTCGCGAACGTTCATGGGAGAGCGAGACAAAAGTTGTGACGATATATCGCTCTATCGCTCGTTTTGGTCCTTTGCTACGACATCGTCACTACTCATTTGCGCCGCGGCAGTGTCAGTGGGTGGATGTGCGTGTTTTCGTCAAGACCGACATATTTCGAATTAAAACGTTGTTGCTGATAAAAGTAAGTTGAATGTTTGTTATTACTTTTTTCTTGTAATGTCTTATTGCAAAATGTGACGATGTTGCTTAAAAAATGTCGAAGTTAAACTATTTCAATATTTCGAGTTATTATTATATCGTAGAAAAAAGCGGTTCTTATTGAAGTCAAACTGTGAATAAAGACGATATTGATGTTAAGCTAAGTGTCAAACTTTGATTGCATAAAAGTTTATATTTGCTTACGCCATTTTAAAAGTAAACGGTGACAATAATTACTTAATTTATTTTTCAACAGGTTGTTTTAGAACGTTATGTATGATAAAAATCAACTAACTAATTTGTTACGTTTTCAGGTCAAGTTATTTATTTATTGATTATTATACAATAAAAAACTTACAGTTACCCAACTTACAGTTATGATGAAGTCCAGGGGTAGGAAAATGCTAGCCTTATTAGAACGGAATAAAAATGATACCGTGGGCAGCAGCGAGGAACAATCTACTTCGGCCGATAGCAGTATGCTAGTAGTACTGATCTACCTACCTTTTGTTTAAGATGCTTAATTATTGTTTTAATTTATGTAATTTTTCAGGTTCAAAAGGAGTTACCCAGACACCCAAAGAAAACAGCAAATAAACAGATGCATCAACACCTTCATTGAATGAAACCGGTATGTTATGAGTACCAGTATTGTTGTAATGCTATCTTTGTTTGCTGATTTAACTTAATTTATAATTTTACTATTGCAGGCTATGGTAACTCTACTCAATCTCATGTCATTAGGAGTTCTAGCAACTCATCAACTGATTCTTCAGACTCATCATCATCTGATTCGGAATCTTTTTGTGAAGGTAATCTTTATTTACCTATTACCTACCTGTTGAACAATTGTGTGTAATGTAACTTAGGTAAATGCCAAATTCTTTTTTTTAGATAGTGACGACTCTGTTAAGGATCCAATGTATATACCGCCCGAAAACCCAAGTCAGAACAACCACGATGATTTACCTGTCGAGGAAGAAAACGAAATATTGTCTGTCTATGATGGCTCTATACAAAATTTGCCCTCGAACTCGGCTCCAAATAAGACAAATACTTCTGCAAGGCCGTCTACTTCCAGAGAAGGGAGAATCCCAACGAGCCCTGCTGTGAGCCCTGACAAAAAGAGAGGAAGAAAACGCAAGCGTGATGAAGAACAATGGAAGAAAAATATTGCCAAAACATTACGAAACGCTGGAAAAGCTTATCAGACTACAAAAAAGAAGATCAGAGAGGAGAGAAAAATGAAAGAACCTTGTGGGGAAAAATGTAGACAGAAATGTGGGTCTAAATTCACGGAAGAAGAAAAACATTGTTTGAAAACTTTTGGGCATTGGGTGACAGTAAGAAACAATGGGAATACATTTCAAGGAGCATGACTGTTATTACTCCAAAATACCGATACGTTCGAAAAGAATTTTTAAGAAAGAAAAGTTATAAGAAAGAAAATAATTTTAGGTGTAGAAGTTAAAAAAGCTTATGACCAGAAACCCGGTATATCACAAAGAAAGAAGGCGGAGTTATTAGATTTACTAAATAAAAACCTGATTCCGAGATTTTACGCTCCATTTTATAATGCTCTTTAAGTATTCTACAAGATACACTTACCAATTTTTTCTATAAATTTTACAAAGATAATAATTATGTTATGCAACTCTCCATCGTGGGTTGTCTGGAAGAAATTGCTCTAAGCAATAATTCCGCCAATTGTACTGTATCTTTGTAATTATTTTTTTGTTTGTTTTTTCCTGGTGTACAATAAAGAATATTCTTAACTTATCTTATTCTTATGTTATTCGGACAAAAGACTATATTTCTATACCTAAGTAAACAAGTTGATCTCGTTTCTAGTACCTAAACTAAAATTAAGACTATGTGCCTTAACAATACTAAATCTTTATTAAGATTTGTTGATTGGTTTTAATTTAGATTATTTTTGTGATGAGAGTAAATATTGAATAATGACTGTAGTAGTTTCTATTTTTTATTTTTGTACAAGTTTTGTTTCAGTAACAAGAAACAAGATCAACTTATTTACATACAGAACCTAAGTAAGCAAATTTATTTCGTTTCTAGTTAACTAGAAATAAATAATTAAATTAAAAATTAATTAAATAAGTTGATCTCGTTTCCAATTCCTAAATTAAACTTAAGACTATGTGCCATATCAATACTAACTATGTACTAAGATTATGACATTTAAGTAGTGCGTTTTTCTATTTGTTTTCTTTTAGATTTGCAGTAATGTCTATTTTGGTTTTCATATGTTTTTTATTTCAATAAAAGTTTTGTTTCATTAATGACTTTTCTTGTATTATTTATTAAAACTATGAAAAAAATTACCTACACAACGACATAAGTCGTGATAGTACAAAAATATATAAATTACTATCAGCAACAACGTCATAAGTGATTCCTCGTCACATTTACTTGTCAATAAGTTATTATAGGTATAAATTTGCTAAAAAAACTTAAATAATAACAATTATTTAAGAATTTCGCAACATTTCTTGCAAATTAAAGTTCTTCAATAGCTGATAGTTACCAAGTTACTTACATCTGAAACTTTTAAATTGATTTTCTGCGAACTCGTCTTTTTTTAGTTATGACTACCTTGTCGCAAGCAAGCGATGTGTCATGTAGACATAGAACAATAAAAATATAAAATATACGTGCCAGTTTACCAGAAACTCTAACAGTTAGTGCATTAAAAATAAAAATTATATCACCTTAAAGGTACGAATGATTTTTGTATTTTTGATTTTCCACGAGCCCCATGAAGCGCCCCATGTGTCTGCGAGTATCCGAATAAGACTCACCTTTTTATTATGCTTCTCCATGTGCTTCTTTAGGCTGGTCTTCCAGCGGAACACTTTGTCGCAGGCGGAGCACGGAAACGCGTTGTTCAACTTGTGTACCGTGCTGAAAGGTGACATTTTGTTAACGAAAATAATCTATCTTCTATAATATAAAAATGAATCGCCGAATGTGTTGGTAAGCGCAAATCTCGGGAGCAGCTGAACCGATTTCGTTAATTCTTTTTTTAGTATATTCCTTGAAGTACGAGGATGGTTCTTACGGAGAGAAAAATTTAAATAAATTAAAGAATAGACTATAATAAATAAAATAAAAAAATAAAATAAAAATTCTTTATTTCAGGCATTAAGTACCCATATTATGTTAGTAACAATAGTGACTTAAGACTATATTAGTAACAATAATAACAAATTCTAATCAATTCAAATCAATTCAAATCAAATCAATCAATCTTATTTTTGTACTTTTTTTTTTTTTATTATTATTTTCAATTATTTTTGGTACGTAACTGTACAGAGACTTCTGTGTCTCTCGGCCCACATTTCGGTGTATCGGCTATCTACCCTGTCCGCTATCATAGTCAGAATGCTATTGGGGCTGGCGCGGAGCCTGCAGAGCGCTGCGGCGGACCGGTTGCGGAGCACGGCATAAAAACCATTCACCTGTGCATCCGCAAACATGCCTGATGCGCTGCAAGCCCGCGGCAGCCCCAGCAGCATCCTGAAAGCATTATTATACTGAACTCTTAAAGAATTCAGAGTCTTCTGCCAATATACAGCCCACATATTACAAGCATACATAGATGTACAGTATGATCGAAACAATGTTATTTTAACCTGTGCTGTACAGTATCTAAACCTGTGAACTATCATATTTGCTCTGACACACAATGCTCTGCGCTCCCTCTCAATGTCGGCGTCGTCTCGTAAATCCTCAGTGACAATATGCCCTAAGTACTTAAAAGACGACACCCTAGCTAAAGGTTTACCATTTAAAGCTACTACAGGTACATTTAAAGGGACCTTTTTGCCGGCCTTAAAAATCATGAATTCGCTTTTAGTTGTGTTATATTTAAGTCCATGCTGACTAGCGTAGCTTTCACACATTCCTAAAAGTTTTCTAAGTCCACTGACTGAGGGGCTCAACAATACCATGTCGTCTGCATAGCTAATATTATTGACACAGGTTCCGTCAATATGGCAGCCGACATGCATATTGCTGAGACCCTCAATCAGTTCATTTACATACAGGTTAAACAGAGTAGGAGATGTGAGCCCACCCTGTCTCACTCCACACTTCAAACCATATGACTCAGACATAACATTACCCCATTTAATTATATTTAGTTGGCTAGAGTACCAGTACTTAAGTATTAAAATAATCTCTGTAGGAAGTTTACATTTTTCTAGCTTATTCCATAAAATATTATATTGCACAAGGTCAAAAGCCTTAGATAAGTCTAAGAAACATGCATACACAGGCGTTAGCCTAGTAACATAGTATTCTACAGTATGCTTTAATGATAAAATAGCATTTTCTGTCGACAATCCCTGTCGGAAGCCAAACTGTGCATCGTGAAGCACTACATATTTAATTCACCATTAATTAATCCATCAAATATTTTTGCAATAATTGTAGCCAAGGAAATTGGTCTGTAATTCGCTTTTGATGATATGTCACCTGTCTTACTCTTAACAATAGGTACCACTATCGTTTTAGTCATTTCAGTTGGCAGATAGGAGTGTCCAATAGACAAATTAAACAACATGCTTAACACCCTTGGAAGATGTACTCCAGCATGCGTGAGATGCTCAACACTGAGACTGTCATGGCCGGGAGACTTACCTCTCTTCATTTGACTGATTAATTTGGCAATTTGTTCAGCTGAAAATTTAGTTTTGCAGTCCCCGTCCATGCCAGTCACAGCAATGTTCGTAGTGCTCACAGATTCACTCGGCTCAGGAGTCATTGTAAAATTTTCTTTAAAGAGATTAGCAATAAGGATTGGATCAGTAATTCCATCTATACTAGTAGGTAAGCCCTGACGAGTATTTAGCTTATTTGTACTTTTCCAGAAGCTACGAAAGTCCTTTTTTGCATGGTGTTCAGCTAACACTTGCATCTTTATTTGCTCTTGGTGCCGCTGGCACCATTTTAATTTAGACTTAAACAGCCTACGACTAGTAGCCATTTCTTCATAAATAGGCCCTGATAATGGACGGTTATGCAAGACCCAGACTTGAAAGCGAAGCCTGGCCTCTGTGTGAGCATTACTAACATGTTTATTCCATCCCAATAGAGGTCTTTTTTTATTGTTAATTATGGGTGCCTCACAACTTGCCAGTGAGGCTTCACTTAGTGCTTCAACAATACTAGAATATAATTTATCAATTATTAATCTATGTTTCGTATTACTGCAATATTTATCACAACATTCTCTCAGTTCAGTGGGAAAATCAATAGTTTTTAACAGTTCATGACATTTATTTGAGTATATACTTATTTGTTCCCCATTCCTTTCACCCCAAATAACACGATTGGGCGTCGTAGTACCAATCTTAACTTTGTACTTTATTAAATCTAAATTACAGGTAACAAATAGAGGGTAGTGGTCCGACCAGTAGGTATCATATTTCACATAAGTGCCAACAATAGTCTGCAGGGCAGCATTCGTAACAACACAGTGGTCTAACCACCGATTACATCCATGACTCTCGCTAGTGTAAGTGTACTCACCCGAGTTCACACCTAATTTTTTGATGTCTGCACAGCACCAATCGTGATCCATACAGAAACACATCAGTTCAGTGTAAAAACTTTCACCCGGGTGTGCATTAAAGTCACCCAAAAGGTACGAGTGCTCAACATTACAATTTTCTGTAATTACCTGTACAGCACTAACAATTTCTGTAAACTCTGTAAGATTATCTATTTTGTCTACAGGCATATAAATACAAAATACAAGGAATTTTGTTTTGCATGTAGATATTTGAATACAACTAACACGAGGGTTATCGCAATGTATCACTGAGACAGAAGAGAATACACTTTTCCTCCATAACAATGCAGTCCCGCCGTGGGGACGACCTCGCAGCACACTGGTCTGAACATCCACCGCAGACGTACCTGTGCAGCCGAACTCGTCACTGATAGTTGATAGGTATGGTAAGTCATGAGGTAGTAGCCAAGTTTCTTGTAGGGCTATTATGTCGGCGGTCTTACACAACTCTCGGACTCCATCGATGCTACGTTTTACATTTTTACAATTAAAAGTCACAAATGTATGAAGACTGGAGCTGGAACTAATCATGGAGATTTATTAGGTGTTCTCCCTCCTTCTTGGAGTGCCCGTCTATGTCCGGGAAACTGGACAAATCGCCGAAAAACGATGCCCACTGGCCACATCGCTTCATCAAGGAAAAGTCCAACCTTGAATTTTGATACGAAAAGTTTGTATGCATTATGATCCTTCCTTTTATCCCGTATCTGGATCTTTTTTAGCGTCACCTGTTCGTTGGTTTTCGATGCTATGTAATTTACAATGTCATTTTCTGCCGTCTGTTTGTGAACATTCGTAATCAATATAGGCACCTTACTCTCCGCCGCTCTAAAGCCATCCGTGGCAGGAACTGCTTTTCCCATTTTTCCTTCCAGTTTGTTCGCAATCCTTCGTTGTTTTCGTCTTTCCACGACTTTCCACTCGCCGTTTTGCACAATATCCGCCATAGTGGGTAACTCAATATTTGTTGCCGTATCTAACGGTTGTAACGGTTGTTGTTGCGTGTTAACTGGCAGAATTAGGTCGTCTTTTGGGTCGCATGTATTTGTAATAGATAGTGGCTTCTTTATTTATCTTTCTATACTATTTTTATTTTCAATACACTAACCCGTGCTAATTGGTAGAGCGCTGGCACGGATAGCCAGAGGTTGCGGGTTCGAATCCCGGCATGGGTGAATTTTTTAGCCTCTAAATAGGTTTTTAAATTTGTTCCTTAGCACGGGTTAGTGCATTAAAAATAAAAATAGTATAATCATGTGGGTACAGTGATATAGTTCCGATGTTAAACCTAACTGCAAAGTAGGTAGTCGGGGCTGTAAGTAATGCAATTTGCTTAAGTCAGATGTCGCTGCCTGTACGTAATACAGAGAATATTGTAAAGAGGTTCGAAATTTCACTGATGCCGTGAGTCGCCCATTGGCTCAATTGGTAGAGCGCTGGCACGGATAGCCAGAGGTTGCGGGTTCGAATCCCGGCATGGGTGAAATTTTTTGCCTCTAAATAGGTTTTTAAAGAATAGACTGTTAGGTGGTACGAAGTTCGCTGGGTCAGCTAGTCATTAATATATGAATGAATAGAATGCATTTATTGACATATTAAGACAAAGGGTCGGGGCTCAGCATATTGCAACCAAGTCCACGCAGTGATCTTGGCAGCGCTGATTTTCAACGACCCGTAAAAACTAAAACTACACTTAAATCTAAGAGAAGGGTGACAAACTTACAATACAAATTGTACCAAGAACACTACATATTACTACTTATAATTACTATCTATCTATAATATAGAAATGAATCGCTGAATGTGTTAGTAAGCGCAAATCTCGGGAGCAGCTGAACCGATTTCGCTAATTCTTTTTTTAGAATATTCCTTGAAGTACGAGGATGGTTCTTAAGGAGAGACAAAAAAAAAATTAAAAAACCGACTCTCAGGCGGTACGAAGATCGCTGGGTCAGCTAATTGAAAATAAATTTATTTCTTAAATAAAAAACGTTTCAGACAGAATGGACAATGATTCAAAAAAAAATTAAGCTGAAATAAAAAAAAAACATTTGGAGACTTAGCTTCAAGGAATACAAGAAAAATACTCAAATACTTTTCTGTACTTTTATTTCAGAGAAAAATGACAAATTATAAAAGAAAATAGAAAAACCACAGCACAGCGACTGCTGCAATAGTAATACCGTTGTATTGTTGTCTATTTACATAAGCATTATATTAATCACTAGCTTTTGCCCGCGACTCCGTCCGCGTGGAAAACATTCAAGGAACAAAATATTGCAACCCCGTTCACTCCCTTAAGGGTTAAATTTAGAAAAACGGCGAACCACGTGTTCAATTAATTGTGTTTAAGAGAAGAGTTTATATTTTAAGTTTCAAGGAAATTAAACAACATTCTTTATACCCCACATACAAATTTTGGCAACCCTTTTCGCCCCCTTAGGGGTTGAATTAAAAAAAAAACCGGTCTTATTCCTTGCCTACATTATATACAGACCCTCTGTGCAAAATTTCAGCTTCCTAGGTCCAACGGCTTGGGCTGGGCGTTGATGAGTGAGTGAGTCAGTCAGTCAGGACTTTGAATTTTATATATATAGATTACTAGCTGACCCAGCGAACTTCGAACCCGTGCTAAGAACAAATTTAAAAACCTATTTAGAGGCTAAAAATTTCACCCATGCTGGGATTCGAACCCGCATTTTTAAATTTGTCCTTAGCACGGGTTAGTGCATTAAAAATAAAAATAGTGTAATCATGTGGGTACAGTGATATCGTTCCGATGTAAACCCTAACTGCAAAGTAGGTAGTCGGGGCTGTAAGTGATGCAATTTGCTTAAGCCAGATGTCGCTGCCTGTACGTAATACAGAGAATAGTGTAAAGAGGTTCGAAATTTCACTGATGTCGGTGAGTCGCCCATTGGCTCAATTGGTAGAGCGCTGGCACGGATAGTCAGAGGTTGCGGGTTCGAATCCCAGCATGGGTGAAATTTTTAGCCTCTAAATAGGTTTTTAAATTTGTCCTTAGCACGGGTTAGTGCATGAAAAATAAAAATAGTATAATGATCTTCTAGTCGAAGAATCAATGGTTTTCAAGTCGAAAAATCATTGATTTTCCAGTCGAAGAATCAAATGTTCTCAAGTCCAAAAATCAATTGTTTTTAAGTCGAAAAATCAATTCAAAGCGGCCGGTTGTATTAAGGAAAGTACTTGATAGATAGGGAACACCTTACTGCACAACCAGAAAAAGATTACAACCATGATTCTTAAATCTAAGTAATGTTATACAATTGGCTTTTTACATATATTGATTTTTACTCTTATCACAAATTATTTTCGCGAAAAACCTTAAAACCTTAACCTAAAACCTTGAAAAAAAATATTGAATTGAAATAATGTTGAAAAATCAATGTCATATTACATAAACAATTAATTTTCATGTCTAAAATTTAAAAATAAAAAAAACTAATCGAAAAATCTATGTGTTTTGTGTCGAAAATCAAGTCGAAAAATCAATGATTTTCTAGTCGAAAAATCAATGATTTTCTAGTCGAAAAATCAATGATTTTTCAGGTCGAAAAATCAAACGAAAAACCAACTTGTTTATTGGAAAAGGTACTCACAGGCGATGGTTCATGAGTCCCGCGCGGTGACTGAAAGTCTTGTCGCACTCGGAGCACTGCGCGCGCGCTTTATGCTTCTCGCGGTGGTACCTATGGGCGTCAGCTGATCTGTGGATGATTAGGATAGAATTACACAAAAAAAAATAACAGGATACGCAATAGTCTGATTAGAGAACGTTGTGGACTGAAAGAGGATGTAGTGACTAGAATTGATAAAAGGAATTTTGCGTTTGTTTGGAAATGTGGAGAGGATGAAAGGAGAAAGATTGACGAAACAAATTTATCCTGCGAATGTGAGTGGAAGGGCTGGTAAGGGACGTCCCAAGCGGACAAAATAGGGGATGTATTAGCAAAGGGGAAGATAAAAAGTACCCGGAACCGGCGTGCGTGCAACGACTTATGAACGTTGATAAGGCGAAGGTGATCTGTCAGGATCGTGGCAAGTGGCAGTCCCTGGTCTCTGTATGTATGAAAGGTAATGTATGTATGAAATATACACAAAACAAATTATAAAGTACACTTTGTGGCAAAAGGACTACTTAACATGATGATCATGATATGCACCCCTTTTTGTCCCCACTGCTGGGGCACGGGTCTCTTCCTGCATCGCAGGAAGGTTAGGCCATACTCCATCCACCACTGGGGCCAAGTCCGGGTTGGTGGAGGATTGCAAGACTAGTGGCTGGTCTTACTTTCAGAAGTTTTCAAGCCGCCCTGAGCCGTGAGGCTGTGCCCTACAGTAAGAGGTATACAGGCTAAATTATCGACCTGCTTTAAATCTTATGTCACTGTCGAAATCACTTTGAAACTGTACGCTGAGACACCTATATATATTTACACCTTTGTAATAATCTCGTATATTTGTACAGAGCTCTGTATTTTACTAAATAGTTATATATAGATATAACATAGGAAACTATTTATACACGGGGGCCGAGTCCGGGTTGGTGGAGGATTGTAAGACAGCGGCGAACCGTACTGTCAGAAAACGTAGAATAAGAAAATATCACGGGAAAATGGGAAATGAGATGGTGAAAAGAAGAATAAGATAGAATCAAAAAATCAAAAAATTGCTTTAAAAACAGCTACAAGAAATTTCTTCTTGTAGCTGTAGGTACGGCCAATTCATACTTTCGCTGTGACTTTATATACATACCTATATGTATTCATATACATACTTATAATACATTTATTTAAATTAAAATAGTTGACATCAATATACAATTTACAATGTTTCTACTTTATTAATCTATTCACAATTTATGCAACTATCGCAACTGACATTGCCCTATCAATTATTCTATCCTAATTATCTTTTTACAATTTATGCAATTACCATAAATTACATTCATCTTACATTATCCAGCATTCCACTTTGTTAACTCAAAGTTTGACTCGCTACTTATAGTAAATAACTCACTGTCTCTTATTTATTTATTTGCTTAATCTTATTTACGATTTTGTTCAGGTTCGTACTAGGTATCTCTCCGAGGCCTGCATGCCGCCTCACGGGTACTGACGGAAGACCAGCGCTGGAGTATCATAACTCCAGCTTATGCTGAGTCAGAGCCCTTTTGCACTTGCCACACCCACAGTACTCACATTGGAAAATGCTCTGTGTCTCTGTTTCATTGTGTATCGGATTGTTGTTGCTTTTCTTCTCTTGTACGTATAGTCTTCTTAATATTGTTTTTATTGCGTGTGTGTGTAAGTGTAAATAAATGATTAATAAATAAATAAAAAATATTACAGAACCCGCGGTGTTAGCCGCTTTTTATCGATTTTCCCATCGGAATAATAATTTTCCCTCGGTAAATCGTAATCCAGGGTGTCAGCTATCTCCTAAAAACCTATTTAGAGGCTAAAAATTTCACCCATGCCGGGATTCGAACCCGCAACCTCTGGCTCGTGCCGTGCCAGCGCTCTACTAATGGGCGACTCACCGGCATCAGTGAAATTTCGAACCTCTTTACACCATTCTCTGTATTACGTACAGGCAGCGACATCTGGCTTAAGCAAATTGCATCACTTACAGCCCCGACTACCTACTTTGTCCTTAGCACGGGTTAGTGCATTAAAAATTAAAAATAGTATATCCATACCAAATGTTATGAAAATCGCTCATACTAACAACTATCGATCATTGGTTTGAAATAAACGTGCATAACTATTTTTTTTTTCACATATATACGGGCACTTACATTGCTTCTGGCCCCACACTAGGATACCCTGTGTCGTGGGAACCAGAAACAACGACATCACAGACATGTGAACATCCAAGACCTGGGGTTTTTTTTTTGTTCCCAGCCGGGATTCGAACCCGGGACCTCTTGCATGGTAGGCAGATGCGCTACCGCTACGCCACAGAGGTCGTCAAGAATCATTAATATTATATTGGACCATCGCCTGAATATGAAATGCGGTACGTGCAACAATATGAAACCCGTGTATTTAATTGGAGACAGTCCCGCAGTCCTTGCTCTGTCAGTCTCTTGGGTTCGTGGGAGAACCCAATCGCTTAAATTTGAAACTGAGTCCATGCAATATGAAACTGTTCACGCGTAGGTGCTCACAGGAAGACAGTTGCACGACTGAGTACGAAACGGGGTCCGTGCAATATGAAACTGTGCACGCGTAGGTACTCACAGGAAGAGATTTGCACGTCGCACGACTGAGAACGAAACGGGGTCCGTGCAATATGAAACTGGTCCGTGCACTATTAAACTAGTTCCGTCTTAAAAACCTATTTAGAGGCTAAAAATTCCACCCATGCCGGGATTCGAACCCGCGACCTCTGGCTATCCGTGCCAGCGCTCTTTCCAACTGAGCTAATGGGCGACTCACCGGCATCAGTGAAATTTCGAACCTCTTTACAATATTCTCTGTATTACGTACCTCTCTTATATTGTATTTCTCTGTAGTTACGTATTCATTTCATTTCATTTCACAGTCCCGCAGTCCTTGCACGAGTACTGGCGTCTATTAGTTTCAAGGGTGCAATCGTAATGTTGCCGCAACGCTTGAATGTGAAACTGAGTCCGTGCAATATGAAACCGAGCACGTGTACTCACTGGAAGACTATTGCACGTTGCACGACTGAGTACGAAACAGGGTCCGTCCACTATTAAACTAGTTCCGTCTACTATAAAAACGGGTCCGTCAACAACAAAAACTAGATCCGCCCACTATAAAAACTGGGTCCGAAAACTATAAAAACTGGGTACACCCACCATAAAACTATAAGAACTGGGTTCTAAGGCTGACATTCAGAGACGAAAACTGAAGCTATGTCCGGTCTCAGAAATGTCAAAATGTACGTGATTTGGACATTTGTAAGACACGTCTTTGCTTAGTTTTCGTCTCTGAATGTCAGCCTAAGCCCTGTGTACTCACTTGGAGACTGTCCCGCAGTCCTTGCACGAGTACTGGCGTCTATTAGTTTCAAGGGTGCAATCGTAATGTTGCCGCAACGCTTGAATGTGAAACTGAGTCCGTGCAATATGAAACCGAGCACGTGTACTCACTGGAAGACTATTGCACGTTGCACGACTGAGTACGAAACAGGGTCCGTCCACTATTAAACTAGTTCCGTCTACTATAAAAACGGGTCCGTCAACAACAAAAACTAGATCCGCCCACTATAAAAACTGGGTCCGAAAACTATAAAAACTGGGTACACCCACCATAAAACTATAAGAACTGGGTTCTAAGGCTGACATTCAGAGACGAAAACTGAAGCTATGTCCGGTCTCAGAAATGTCAAAATGTACGTGATTTGGACATTTGTAAGACACGTCTTTGCTTAGTTTTCGTCTCTGAATGTCAGCCTAAGCCCTGTGTACTCACTTGGAGACTGTCCCGCAGTCCTTGCACGTGTACTGGCGTCTCTTGGGCTCGTGTGTGCACTCGTAGTGCTGCCGCATCGCCTTGCGATCAGCCGTGCGCTTGCCGCACGCGCCACACTCGTATCTGTGACGACGATATTATTAAGATAAAATGACATGAGATGGGATGGTATGAGATGGAACGGGACTTGTGGGACGGGACGGGATGGGATAAGAAATTGCTTTTAGCATCATCAAGGGCCTTTGCATCTATTACAGATTATTTATGCAGCAATCCTGGATTGTAGACATTTTTTCTCGTGGCTGTAAAGCCCTATGCGAGAGTGAATGCCACGTCCGCACATCTGGCATGTGTAGGGGGCGGAAGATCCCGGTTGGTCGGGATTTAGGGCACGAGCATGTCTCTTTGCTCGCTTATCGGCAAGTTGCTCAAACCATGCCTCATCATGCGAGGTGCATCCTTCGGAGATAAGCTTTCTCCACTCGTCACGGTCCTCCGCGAGCTTCTCCCATTGACTGCTGGAGATGCCAAATGCAGTCATATCGCGTTTAATACAATCTTTAAAGCGAAGATTTGGTCTTCCAATTCGTCTTTTTGCATGCGCGACTTCTCCGAGAAGGGCCCGCCTGGGCAATCGAGCGTGGTCCATGCGATGCACATGCCCCAGCCACCGCAGTCGTCTCTGTTTGAGCATGGCGGTTATGCTGGGCAGCTGTGCTTTCGCGAGAACTGTCTCGTTTGTGACGCGGTCCCTCCACGTGATGCCTTGAATGCTTCGAAGACAGCGCAGGTGGAATGCATTTAGTCGTCGTTCCTGCTTGGTGTACGACGTCCAGGTTTCAGCTCCATACAAGAGGGTACTCAGAACGCATGCCTGGTAGACAAGTGATTTGGTCCTTAATGTAAGGTACTTATTGTCCCATACTCTTATAGTGAGTTTCCCGAACGTCGTTGCCGCTTTGCCGATACGGGTGTTGACCTCCACTTCGAGTGATAGGTTGTTCGACATGTGCGACCCCAAATAACAGAACTTGTCGACGACTGCCAGCGGTGTGCCACCCAATCGAATGACTGGGTCGTCAGCACATCCCTGAGCCATTACAACTGTATTCTTAGCATTAATTGACATCGAGAAAAGTGCACATGCATTGGCGAATTTGTCCATAAGGACTTGAAGCTCATCCCGGGAGGAAGCGACAAACGCAGCATCGTCAGCAAACATGAGGCTATCGATAAACAAGTCCTCACGGTAGCGTTTGGACTTCAGCAGTGAGATGTTAAAAAGTTTGCCGTCGTTTCGCGTATGTAGGTGTGTACCCTGCTCGGAATCGCCAAAAGCCACTTTTATAAGAAGCGAGAAGAAGATTCCAAACAGAGTAGGCGCTAGTACGCAGCCTTGACGAACACCGCGCTTTACGTCGAAGGGAGCAGACGTCTTTCCGTCGTAAACGACGGCACCCTGCATGTCGTCGTGGAAGCAATAAGGCTTTTAGCAATAAAGCTTTTAGCAATAAAACAATGAAGCTTTTAGCAATAAGGCCGCCAATTGTACAATGTATATTCGTAATTATTTTGTATTTGTTGTTTTTCCAGTGTACAATAAAGAATATTCTTACAATATTATAATTATACAATTTTGTACAATATTAGAATTCTTATCTTATCTTAAGATAAGAATATTCTTTATTGTACACCAGAGCACATATTATAAAACATGTAATGATACAAAGTACAATTGGCGGCCTTATTGCTAAAAGCAATCTTATCTTATCTCACCTCACCTCACCTCATATTATCTTATCTTAAATAATGTATCATTTAGTTGATATAATTTTATACCTTCTGCGATGTCTTTTGTAGTGCGCCGTGAAAGACTCGACCGACGCTACGACTGTCTTGCAGACGGGACAGGTGTAGTTGCCGATTTGCTGAAACAATGTTAGTTTATCATTAACATCTATTTAGTGGCTAAAAACTACACCCATGCCGGGACTCGAACCCGCGACCTCTGGCTAACCGTGCCAGCGCTCTCCCAACTGAGCTAATGGGCGACTCACGTGTGAAATTTCTGATGCCGGTGAGTCGCCTATTATCATTAGGGAAAGTACCGATGGTTTGTGTAATCCGCTACTTGACTCGTATCAAATTTGACGCGATAAATGAATATTTCCTGTGGTATTTAACTTAAGAAACTGAAATATATTGACTTTGCTAAGTAAGTATATGCCTGCAAAATTCGCAACTTAAAAAAATATTTACCGCTTTTAATTCGGAACG
Organism: Yponomeuta sedellus; assembly: GCA_934045075.1. Lineage (NCBI taxonomy): Eukaryota > Metazoa > Arthropoda > Insecta > Lepidoptera > Yponomeutidae > Yponomeuta > Yponomeuta sedellus. The sequence continues at coordinate 786,854 of OW203750.1, read as the reverse complement.
GTGAAAACGCTGTCCGCCATGTTGAAAGCATCTTTCGGTTGTAAACAAACATCTGTCAGCCAGAGCCAGTGAACATTGATCATTATAGGACTTACATCAAAGTGATCTTCACGTAAATACACCCGAGTTTCAGTCGATAAAGTATCGGGGTCGCTTTTGGCAAGTTTGAGCAAATTTTTTCGCTGGGCTTTTATTTCACTGGGTACACGAATCCACAACTTCTCAGGGTTCTTTATTGACATGTTTTTGCATTCTCGAACAATGCAATAATGATAATTGCTATATTTTGCATGTAAACTCGATGAAATCACGTTTTCGTCGTTGTTATTTCACTATTCTCACAAATCACTCACAGTTGTTGAATGTCAAACTTTTGTTTACAATACTTCAGGTCTTCAAACCATAGACAAAAATGGCTGACCGCTTTTTTGGCCGTTTAGCAAAGCAAAGTTTTAAAATATATTTTTTGGTTGCTTTTAGGTCCTTAAAAATATTTTTTGGTCTAATGGAAGAGATATCTACCATTTAAGTCTTACTTGCAAAGAGAGTCAAATAGCGGATTCTGTCCATTGGTTTGATCCTGATTCAAGCAGATGTTCCGCTATCGCGAAAAGTAATATAGATATTTTAAGTCAGTTGTGCTCGCGGCCCTATGTGTGGGTAAACCTTGTACATATACCATGACTTTGTGTGCGTGGCAAGAGGTAGAGTCGGGTACAAAATACAAACACAGTTATTTAAACAAATTTGAAACAAAAAGGAATAACTCCGTTTTTAAGGTCTTTGTAACTTGTATTTGATAATATACGGGTTATATATTTTTTCAGAAATTCGTATCTTAGCAATGGTTTCTCGAGTCTAAAACAATAATACATTAACGTTAACAAGGAAATATTTAAAGTTAAAATTACTTTGCTGAATTCCGCCAAAAATCCCACAAGCACCATGCGGCTAGCTAATGCACCGCCCTCCCTCCCACTTTTTCAAGCAGAAGCAAGACACGAACACACCACCACCAACACCAATACTTGTGTGAGAAAACACGCGACGCGTTTCGCCTCTAACACGAGGCATCCTCAGGCTCCCAAATGCAAGTGACCGTCTCCGCAAAAACGCTCCGTATTTATAGGCTAGGCCGCCCCTCCCCCGATGACGCAATGTAACCGTTAAACTGGTGACCGTTAAACCGCCTATGGGCTATTGTTGTTTTGTGCAAATATATCGATTAATGGGGAAATAGAGGAGCTGCCCACCTGTTCATTCAGCATTGTAAACAACCTATCCCTAGATAATTTGGAAATTTCCAGCTGTTCAAGTATAGACAATCTCAACCCCTTACTGCAGGTGTGTAAAATTTCCAAATTATGGTTATTATTAAGTACATGACCCGTATCCAAAAGGTGTTTGGCAAAATGAGATTTATCCGGATGATTGTTTCGGAAAGGCGCCACATGCTCCCTATACCGAGTTATAAAACTCCTACCGGTCTGGCCAATATACACTCAATTACATTCCGGACAAGCAACTCTATACACCCCAGACCGCTGGAATCTATCCACCCTCTCTTTTTGATTGCACAGATTTCTAGCCAAAGAGTTGCTCGTCCTGAACGCAACCCGTATCCCAGATCTTTTTAACTGGATTTTTTCTTTTTGGATTTTTTCGTATAAAAGTCTACTAACCATACCGTTCCGCTTCCTGACCACCAGCCTATCAATCATTCGCCTGCTATATCCGTTTGCAACTGCTATTTGATAGATGGTATTTAGTTCCTTGTTGTAATTAGCAGAAGACATTGGCACAGTTAGCAAACGGTGAATATAGCAATGGAATGCTGCCATTTTGTGTTGCCACGGATGACAAGACGTTATTGGGATAACAGTGTCAGTCTGTGTTGCTTTCGGTAAATCTCAAAGTCATGCTTGTTACCCACCCTAGTTATTTTTAGATCTAGGAAATTAAGCGATTCGTTCTGTTCTTTCTCTAGTTTGAAATTGATTTTAGGGTGTTTTGTGTTCAAGGTATTGACAAATGAGTCTAGTTGTCTAAATGTACCTGTCCAGCATATAATGATGTCATCTACATACCGGTAATAATAAAGTATGTTTCTCTTCCCAACTATATGATTACGTTCAAAATTATCCATGAAAATATCAGCTAGCAAAGGACTCAATGGTGAACCCAATGCTAAGCCTTCCTTTTGTTGGTAAAATGCACCATCAAACATGAAATAATTTTGACGCATGCATACTGTTGTTAATTCCAATAATTGTAATTTTTCCCCTGGATGAAGACGTTGCATGTCCATGAAGTCTGAAATGAACTGAAGACATTCAGGGTACGGAACGTTAGAGAAAAGACTGTCCACATCCAGAGAAATCAATTTTGCATTGCTGGGAAGAGAAACATCCATAATCCGCTCTATAAGATCCAAAGTATTTTTCAGAACAAATTTGGGATTAAAAGCTGTCTTATCCCTAAGAAGATTGTTAAGACGTTTGTATAAATTATATGCTGGAGCCCCAATATAAGAAACAACAGGACGAATCGGTACATTTTCTTTGTGAATTTTAGGCAATCCATACAAAATCGGTGGCAGTGGATTCATAGGTGCAATTTTACAATTTTTAACCTCTGGATTTGTAAAAATAAAAGATGACTCCGACACCGCCTTCCTGACCCCCGTCACAAATCTTTTTGTAGGGTCAGATCCAAGGCGGTTCAAATCGTCTCCCTGAATTACATCGTTAACCTTCTCTTTGTACGAATCTCGGTCCATAATAACTATAGTATTTCCTTTGTCGGCTTTGGTTAGCACAAGGTTATTAGACTCCACTTTTAGCTTTATGGATCGCGTGGTAGAGGCATCTGTCATGTTATTATTTAGCCTTGGGGTGTTTTGAATATCATTGGCTACGAGACTGTTAACGATGCCGCTTTTCTTATTAAATACAATTGCAACCTCCGAATCCACCGCCAAATTTTGCAAACATTTGTCGTCCATCCTTGGTGTTATATTGTGTTTTAATCCCTTTTCCAATAGCGACCATTCATTTGGCGAAAACTGTACGTTTGTAAAATTTTTTACCCGTGGGCCAAAAGTGTGTGAATTCTCGCTAGTGTTCTGGGGAACAAAACGATTTTGTGTTAATTTACGGATTTTGTCACATTGGACAAGATATTTGCGGTGAGCTATTTGAGAAGCCATGTCTCTGGCCTTCTCGTCGAGTAAATCAAATTCAATATTGTGTAGATGGAATAATAATTCTGTGTGTAATATTTTAAGATGTACCTTCAGGTTGTCGCGAACCGTGAACCATTTCCGAGACTCCTCATTGAGCCAAATCTTACGTGCCTTGTCCAATGCAACAGAAGCCGCCCTGCTATTGTTACGGGTGTTCAAACGTATGTAGTCTGGTAAAACTCCTAATTGTTTACAACGCTAATTAAACCAAACGTTTTGAACCGCTACACGGTGGAGTTTAGTTAGCTTGATGTACAAGCGTGCCTTTCCGAAACAATCATCCGGATAAATCTCATTTTGCCAAACACCTTTTGGATACGGGTCATGTACTTAATATTAACCATAATTTGGAAATTTTACACACCTGCAGTAAGGGGTTGAGATTGTCTATACTTGAACAGCTGGAAATTTCCAAATTATCTAGGGATAGGTTGTTTACAATGCTGAATGAACAGGTGGGCAGCTCCGCTATTTCCCCATTAATCGATATATTTGCACAAAACAACAATAGCCCATAGGCGGTTTAACGGTCACCAGTTTAACGGTTACATTGCGTCATCGGGGGAGGGGCGGCCTAGCCTATAAATACGGAGCGTTTTTGCGGAGACGGTCACTTGCATTTGGGAGCCTGAGGATGCCTCGTGTTAGAGGCGAAACGCGTCGCGTGTTTTCTCACACAAGTATTGGTGTTGGTGGTGGTGTGTTCGTGTCTTGCTTCTGCTTGAAAAAGTGGGAGGGAGGGCGGTGCATTAGCTAACCGCATGGTGCTTGTGGGATTTTTGGCGGAATTCAGCAAAGTAATTTTAACTTTTTAATGCTATTATGGATTTCCGCAAAGTAACGCCTGATTCTATACAACAAAGGATATATTTGTAAAGAACATTATTTTGTGTTCGTGAAGAGATGTTTTTGTCACAGACCTAAATTTCCCAATACATATTAATCGGATTTTTATGAAAATTCTAAATAGAGGAAATGTATGTTGATTAGATAAAATATGTAATTGATGAGTTAATAAGAAGAAATGCAGCTAAGGACATTCAATGTCGTTTCTCTGTTAACAGGTATGTTTAATTAATTTAAGTAAATGGCGTGGTATGGAATCTGTAAATTAGCTATTAAATTGTCAATAAAATTCTTTGTTTGCTTTAACTGCTCCATGAATTGAAAACATATTATATATCTTTTCGTATATAGAATTATAATAAATATCTTTTATATCTAAATTCAAAATTAACAAATAAAAAAAAATTTTTTTAAGGACGAAGAAAATAGGTTAGACTAATTAAACATTTTCTTCGTGACATTATTGTCAACGACTGTATCCGTACGACGCCGGACGCTTTGCTCGGACGACGACTGCCGCGTCACTGCCACACAAATGAAAGCTGTATATTAACAAGCGCACGCACACATAGCGCCGCGCGCACTTCTGACTAAAATATCTGTACCAACGCTCAACTCACAGGGTTATGCCTCGCGTCCATGTGTTGCGTGTAAGTCCCGCGGCAGCTGAAGGGGAGGAGGCAAGTGTCGCAGCGCCACTGGGCGCGTGTGAACGCCTCCCTCGCCGCGTCGCGCGCCCTCTCCGCCTGCATCTCCTCAACGGAGAGGTCTACGGTGACTATCTTCGGCTCGGCGGCCGGCTTCTGTCGCCGGGAGAGTGCAGACGTAACAGAGTTATGTGACAAAGTTAATAAGTAGGTGGAAGTCCAATTAGGATGGAACTCTTTATGAAAAGTTTCATTATAATGAAACTGTATAAATACAGTTTATTTATCCTTACTTGGCCATTTTAGTAAACAAGATTCTACCCGTAAAGTATGGATTTTAGTCGCAGAGCGCCATATTCCCGTAAATAACGTAATCGGGGAGACTATTTTAGATAATACGCTGTCAAATTTATTAACAAAGTTCATTAAGTTGAGAGAAAATATGTCGTTTTGGCATCAAATATCAATTTTGAGGTTAGAATCTTGTTTACTAAATTGGCCAAGTAAGGATAAATAGACTGTACTATTTTTATTTTTAATGCACTAACCCGTGCTAAGGACGATTTTAAAAACCTATTTAGAGGCTAAAAATTCCACCCATGCCGGGATTCGAACCCGCGATCTCTGGCTAACAGTGCCAGCGCTCCCCCAACTGAGCTAATGGGTGACGACTTACCGGCATCTGTGAATTTTCGAACCTCTTTACAATACTCTCTGTACTACGTACAAGCAGCGACATCTGGCTGAAGTAATTTGCATCACTTGCAGCCTCAAGTACCTTACTTTGCAGTTAGGTTTTACATCGGAATGATATCGCCATACCCACATGATTATATTCTTTTTAATGCACTAACCCGTGCTAAGGACAATTATTGTTCTTAGCACGGGTTCCAAATTTCACTGATCGTATTTGCCCATTAGCTCAGTTGGGAGAGCGCTGGCACGATTAGCCAGAGGTCACGGATTCGAGTTTTTATAAAGAAAGATATACCCGGACTTGGCCCCCGTGGTGGAGTATGGCCTGACGTTCCTGCGATGCAGGAAGAGACCCGTGCCCCAGCAGTGGGTTGGTACCGATATAGGAAAGAGAATGGGAGGCAGAGGAAACTCTCACTCTAAAAGTTGATTGATTGATTGAAGACGTTTATTCAAACAGAATACAAAAAAGTACAGAAGTTGGTTTCTGCCAAACTGCATAACAGTTTGTTGGTATATGCTCTTGGTTTTACAAATTAAAGTTTTCTTATTTATGCTAGGTACATATTGCCGTGTGGTGTCGGCCTAGAGAATAGCACCAACCCAATTCTTCCCGAGGGTGTCGTAAAAGGCGACTGAGGGACACAAACCGGGGGGTGGGCAGCAGCGCCCCCTGCAGTACAATTCTACCAAACTGCGATCCATTACTCCCAGGCATTACTCCCCAATGATGGCACAACCTTGCGCTATGGCGCTCATTAGGGGAGGGCTATGTCCAGCAGTGGACTAATATAGCCTGAAGAAGAAGAAGGTACATTTAAATACTAAAAGAGATCCGATCGATTCTTCCCTATCTCACAAATAGGTACTTACCGTACCGCACAAAATGTTGACTTATGTTTGTATAATTATTCTGTATGTTCATGTTATGTCTATGTTTACTCTGTGCTGTTACTTTGTGATGTAATATGTGATGCTATTGTTACGGGCTAGGGTTCTAGATTTGGATGTAAAACTCCAATGACAACTTCTTAGGATTTATTCAGACATTCAGTCGAATCGATCCTTATGTTTTTGTTACAATGCCACACGTAATGAAACTTAATAAAGCTTACATACCTATCTAATTCTTAGGGATCTAGTAGCTGCCGATTGTTTTGTACTATACCTATTAGGTATGTATTTCCTGTCCGTGGCTAATTTAATTTTGGTTACAAATAAATTTATTTCATTTCATTCACGCAGGGTCTGGTCCGCAGGTCTTCACCACACGAAGTCCACACGTAGATTCCAATCGAAGTCCAATAGTATCGCTGAGGTCGTAGGTTATCGCTCGTATCGCAGGCAGGTTCACTTGAAGTTCACTCTTCGCTATTCCAAACTGAACTGACATGACAGCGCGCCGCGGCGGCCGCTATTTATATCCGCCGGCAAGGGTTCTAGAACATTCCCTCATATACGTACCTACACGCGGCAACGTCGCTCGAACAGTATCATGTCAAAGAGTTTTGAACCTTATGCCAGTGGACATACGAGTCATTATTTCTAGCAGCGTTTATTATTTACTAGAACGCAGCATGCGACGACAATTCTATAGGCTTCCAGAAAGCTCTATTCTAGATGATTCGGGATAGGACCGCGACACTATTTATACATGTGTGTGTCTTATGGAAATAAATCTTTTATCTATCTATCTACACTGCCCTCCTGCTCGCCCTACGCCTAAGGCTTGGGTGCGGTCATTTACTCACATTTTTCTCCTTCGAACTTTTCCCAGTCTTCCGCACCTTTGTCGCCTTGTCCGCTTTCACGCGCCTCCTCTTCTTACTGCTATCTCCCTCTGGCAGAGGCTTGTCTGCCGCTAAGAGAGGCTCTTGTCCCAACACGGTGCTGACCTCCGCCTCCAACCGGTTCAGGTCTTCGGAACAATCCGACGTGCAGGATCGGCCGTCCTGATCGGACAGGGATCGCTCATGCTTTAGTTCTGTTGAAAGATAATAAGATAAGATTATAAAAACCTATTTAGAGGCTAAAAATTCCACCCATGCCGGGATTCGAACCCGCGACCTCTGGCTATCCGTGCCAGCACTCTTTCCAATTGGGCTAATGGGCGACTCACCGCCATCAGTGAAATTTCGAACCTCTTTACAATATTCTCTGTATGAATCGCCCATTAGCCCATTAGTCGCCCAGTTGGAAAGAGCGCTGGCACGGATAGCCAGAGGTCGCGGGTTCGAATCCCGGCATGGGTGGAATTTTTAGTCTCTACATAGGCTTTTGAAAATGTCCTTAGCACGGGTTAGTGCATTAAAAATAATATAATCATGTGGGTACAGCGATATCATTCCAATGTAAAACCTAACTGCCAAGAAGGTACCTGGGGCTGCAAGTGATGCAAATTACTTCAGCCAGATGTCGCTGCCTGTACGTAATACAGAGAATATTATAAAGAGGTTCGAAATTTAACTGATGCCGGTGAGTCGCCCATTAGCTCAGTTGGAAAGAGCGCTGGCACGGATAGCCAGAGGTCGCGGGCTCGAATCCCGGCATGGGTGGAATTTTTAGCCTCTAAACAGGTTTTTAAAGCAACATTGAGTATTAACCATAGTTCCATAAGCTCCTCCCCTCGTCTTTCACGAAGACCCACGCCTTCCCCTCGCCTAGCTGGTCAGCTGGAGCCTCCAGCTCCCTGGTCTCCGTGTCAGCTTCGATGCTGACCGATTGCAGTGGGTGCAGACGCAGGCGTGGTGGTCGGATCACGTCGGTGAGCAGGCATTCTGTCAGGTTCTGGAAGATTGTATTAAAATTAGTGATTTTATGAAATGAAATGGGTTGTATTCAATGTAGCGCAGAAGCTGTGAACGGCTTTGTGAACGTTACAATTCAAACTAGGTGTCCATTTCAAAATCTAGATCAGCGGTTCTCAAACTTTTTTCGAGACGGAACCCTTTTGGAAAGCGAAATACTTCAACAGTTAAAAAGTAAATTATTATAATTTGTTATGTATAACGCTTTAATAATGTTAATTTATATTTTTTGAATGCAGTATTTAACGTTATTATTTATTTCGAAATTTATTTTATTTTATCTTAATAATGTTTACCTGAAATGTTTTTTTTATAATTGTATTGACATTTAATTGACAACGTTTTTACTGTTAGGTTTTTAATTGTGACATACTTACTAATTTACAATTAACATTACAACAAAAAAACAACATAGTTCACATAATTATTATAAAACATAGAACTCATGCATTGTACTGGCTTTAATTACAGACATGATTGTATTACTAAATAATCCTTTTTTTATTATAAAAGCGTATACAATACCCCATGAAGGATGTATTAACCTTTGCCAGCCTAAATAGTGGGAACAAGAGTTTAAGTTTCTTTTTAATCAGTTTATTAAAATTGATATGTACATACATACATACATAACCTCACGCCTGTATCCCAGAGGGGTAGGCAGAGACCAGGGACTGCCACTTGCTACGATCCGGACAGATGACCTTCGCTTCATCAACGTTCACAAGTCGTTGCATGCACGCACGCCGGTTCCGGGTACTTTCTATCTTCCCCTTCGCTAATACTTCCACTATTTGGTCAATGTATCCGCCAGTCCGCCTGCGACGTCCCTTACCAGCCCTTCCACTCAAGTTCCCAGTATATATTTGTTTCGTCAATCTTTCTTCCTTCATCCTCTCCACATGTCCAAACCAACACAACATACCTTTCTCAATTCTAGTCACTACATACTCTACATCATCCATCTCTTATATGTATGTTTATAATATTTTTTTATGCTGCATAACATCTTACTGCTACATTCTCACGGAGAGAGTGTAGGCTTCATTACCAGGAGTGCCCACCGTGAATTAGGATAAGATAATTCATTTAAGCAAAATGTTTACAATATTTATGTCCCCACCAAGGGGCACTGGTCTCTTCCCCGACGAAGGTATAGGCCATACTCCACCACGGGGGCCAAGTCCAGATTAGTGGAGGCTTGCAAGACTATTGGCTGGTCTTACTGTCAGAAGTTTTCAAGCCGCCCTAAGGCCTCTGACTTGGCTTAACGACTGCCATCTATCGACGGCACGAACTGCTTAACGTGTCATGTGAAGCATGGAAAAATGCCACTAGCAGTAGTCAGACGGTCACCTGTCCATGGCTCCAAGCACTGAACGCCCCCTATGTTGCTCAACCTTTGTGATCGCTTAAGATCACTCAGGCAGCCGGGGCTACAAGCAATTTACGAAAAAGTTTACAATATTGTTTACAAAATATTGTAAACTAGTTGCCTAAACTAGGTAATCCTGTACTATAGGCATCTAATGTTTGTTTTCCTGTTTTCCTTAATGTTATTGTTACATAATGTTAATGTGATTGGCAATTATAAATCATAAAAAGATTATTGACACATAAATAAAGCCTGTGAAGTATCAAAGTAGAACTAATACTCCTTTGATGTGGATTGTACCAGCCTAATGACCATAATGGCTGGTAGCTGGCTGGTGACCTTACAGTTAACATGTCTGGTGTCAGTAAATTCCAGGGTACAGTGAACGCTATCAGGAGCTCTTAAAGTGCCACCCTAACGTACTGGCTACTCGCCTCGTTACAGACAGAAACCAGGGTTACTCCCGGCTGCGTAGGATAAATATACTGGATCTAAATTATTAAAGAAGGAGGATGGAGGTTGATGGATCTCGCTCTGCTCGTTTTTAAATTAACGCAACGACATTTATAACGAATCACCAGAGTTACTTTTTGTAGTCATAACTACAGATTGTAATGGAGCTGACAAGAGAAAATAGAAAAAAAAAAGTTTTTTCCATCAGTCTGGTTAGACTGACGGCAGACTGTTTGTCTATTCAGTGGACTGATGGACCGGACTGACGGATATTCGAATATTTTGATGCTTCATCAGTCTGGCAACAATCCGAGATTGATCAAGGCCACCGACTGAACTGAACCCAGACTGAAACTCCAACTAAGGTGTGGGACAGATAGGGGGATGTGGGACTGAGGCGGGGAAAAAATGCGATGGCCTTTCAATTCATCCATACAAAATGTACTCAGCGATAAGAAACAGCCCACACAGATAAGACAGAGTGCAGTACAAAACTCTTTATAATGCATAGCGTGTTTACAGCAACCTCATTCCACCTCCTTGCTGTGCTTCCCGCATAGAAATGTCTTGCTATACATTCTGGTACATTACCTCCTTGGTATAAGTCTGCAGTATCCTAAAAGAATCCTTGACTTGCTCTCTGAATGCAACAATTCCCTTCAAAACGGCCGCGCACTCCCAGCAGATGGACGGGCATTTAGTTGGGACGTTACATAGCTGGGGAGAAAAGAATAAATACAACTTTCCATCGTAAGGTTGTCCGGAAGAAATTGCTTTCAGCAATAAGGCCGCCAATTGTACTATGTATATTTGCAATTGTTTTGTATTTGTTGTTTTTCCAGTGTATAATATTGGCCTTTTTGCATCTACTTAATGAGATGATTTATACAGCGTCCAGTGGTATCTTCACTCACACTAGATGGGTGAAGGGACCACTCCGACGCTGTAGTGCCTGGGTCATGGTTTTTTTTATAGATGGTGTAGGCTTGCCCAGCACCTATACCATCCTGACAGCATAGTCGGCCTAGCCCACAGGAAAGACTAGTCAATACATGCGGAGCCAACCAAGCTGCGGGTTTCCTCACGATGTTTTCCTTCACCGTTAGCGTGTGGTATTGCGACTACAAATTCGCAAATGTACGTAACTTTGAAATTAAACAAAGTCATTGGTACATGCCCGCACTCGGGATCGAACCTGGGGCTCTCGCTTGCCAGTCCCTGGTTCTACCCACTGAGCTGCCACCGCTCGAAGTTTTCCAGTGTACAATAAAGAATATTCTTATCTTATCTTATCTAAGTAAGTAAGTAAGTAATTTTATTGCCAAAAACATACAATGTAACATTCAATATGTGTACACGGCTTTCTTATAATACTTCGTAGCATCCTGACTCCTAAACTAGGGTAACCTGTATCTTAGGAGTCAGTCCTTCCCTAATGGTGCGATTAACACTGTTTTTAACTATTACAAATATAATATGATTATAATAAGGTGCTTTCGTTGTTTACAATAATTTTAAAGTTTGAAAAATTTAATTAAAACAGACCTGTTTAGTTGTGTGTGTGTGTGTGGTTGTGTGTATGTGTGTGTGTGTGTGGTTGTGTGTATGTGTGTGTGTGTGTGGTTGTGTGTATGTGTGTGTGTGTGTTTATGGGGGAAAGTATTGGTAGGTGTGCGTGAATGCTGTGACTACGTGTTTAGTTTACTTATATTTTTATTATAGACTTTATTTGTGTGTGATTGTTGTAATTTTTATCTTATCTTACAAAGTAAAAATAAAATGATGGAAAATGTAGGAGTGCAGGAAGAAAGTATGGGTCATATTACCGGTATTTCATTGAGCACATTTAGGTAGTAACTCTCCAGTTTACGGTCGGTAATGCTCTGCAGCGTCCTCCCGAGGCACAGGCAAGAAGGGCATAGTTGATTTATATCAAACAATTCGAGTTTTATGTCCATTTCGTTTGATGTAAAATTTCACTTATAAGTTACGAATTTTTTGACAGGCAATTGGGTTTTAAGGCCACGAAACGTGTGTCAAGTAGAACTAACGCATAATAACTGCCAGGCAAACTATCTATAGCCACGAAAAGCCGCGGATATTTATCAAAAAAGTACAAAGACCACACAAATTACTATGTTTCGGCCATTGTTTATTGTTTTTATTTTTCTTTTGACGTTGACAGATTCACTTCCGGTCCGGGCCTTACTCTGAAATACGTCAAAAAACCGGTATTAACGTACCGTTTTCTTCTTTACGTTCTATGGTTACCATCAACCGGTGTTACCAGTGCGTGAAATAATTTACATTTTCACTTGTCTTCAAAATGAAAATGAAGAAAATTCTACATCTTTATAAATATTTCACATTTTTATTTCAATAAATATTTCACATTTTTTACTCATAAATTCTACGATCTGAATTAATTCATCAAACCTCCGCTGGAATGTTCTACATTTATTTGCGGGCAACACCGGGTAAAGCAGCCATTTTGTGGTGTACCATTTGCATTGAATAATCACATGAATTTTTGTCTATTTTACATGGGAGTATTACTTTTTGTTGTGATTTCCCAAAAGTTATCCTAAAGTTTTGGCCGTCTTTCGTATTGTTCATTTGCTAAATAACTATGGAGCAAGACGTGGAAGGTGGACTGGCTGGTTATAGCCATGTCTGTAGCGCTTGCCTGAACAGCGAGAGAATTCTAGTATCTCTTGATGATACGCTATTTCAAGTATTTCGTCTGATCGTTTACGACTTCGGCGCCGATAGCGTAAGTTTTTGAAACTTTTTCTATGTCTTCAGCTTCCTTGCGAGTAATCCCGGAAGTCTAACAAGGAAGTGTCGCTTTTTTTCGCTGTATTCCACCTTAGACCATATAGTACAGTGTCAATTCCTATATAGTCTACCCACACGCTTAGTCGAACTGTAAAACAAGTTTCATTTATAACCGTGGCTTATTAGGGACAGATATTTTCCCGCAGTAAAACGTAGTGTATGTTTTAATACAGGGTGTCAGCTAACTCCATATCAAGTTTTATTATAATCTCTCCAGCCATTTAGACGTGAACAAGTAACAAACATACACACTCACAAACTTTCGCCTTTATAATATTAGTGTGAAGTGTGCCGCGATTATTATTATTTCTTTATTGCATTATTGAAACAAATTAAAAAATACAAAGGGGAACCTAACGCTAAAAGATTAAGATAATAAAAAAAAAAAAAACGCTAAAAGATTAATATTCTTGTTGTGTTGACCTACGACTGAAAATATGTGTTATACAATTTTATATTTTTATTAATAATACAGTCCACATATATATATCATTTAACTTATGTTTGAATGAGACCCAATAATCTCACCCCTTGAATAGGTCATCCATCAGTGAAAAATACAGCTTTATTCTGTAATAAAATATTTTCTGTAATCAAGAAAAGTGAGCTAAGAATGAAATAAGAAATAAATTCCAAAATGTGTATAATGGACCGTATATGGTAGTGGAAGACATCTCGCCTAATGTAAAAATAATTAAAGATGGAAAGGTCGACATCGTACATAACAATAGAACAAAGATGTTTATAAAATAACCAATTATGTTTTAATTTTAATACAGAACATTAGTTTAAGAAAAAAAAATAGGAAAAATTAATGTAAAAACAGAAAAAAAAACAAAAATTGACATATGTAACCAATGTAATCAATGTAATCAGTTAGTCAATATGATTAGGCGTAACACTAAGTTGATAATTATTTAAAAAAAAAAAAAATGTAACTAAGTAATTTTTTTTTCCTTTGGGTGGGTGGTGTTATGGAGCTGCCCTTATTTGCATTGTACGTGTTAGTTGCTAAGATTTATCCAATATAGCTTCAGTTCTACTGCAAACGTTGTTTGAGTGAGTCCTCCTTAGGATAGATCCTTATAAAAGTGGAGGTCTTGGCCCACCAGTGGGACACTAAAACAGCTAGTAAAAAAAAACAGTTAAAGTAGGTAATTAAACCAGTAAAACGAGGTTGGTGATTTTTGAAATTCCAGGTTTTTTATTCTATATTTTGTTTGATATTTGATGTGCAATTAGAATTTTTGATGAAATTCCGTACCAAACCAGAATTTTCAAATGTACAATTATGATTTTTGAAATTCAAGGTTTTTTATTCTATATTTTGTTTGATATTTTATGTGCAATTAGAATTGTTGATGAAATTCCACGTCAAATTATAATTTTTCAATGTGCTATTTGGTTTTCTTGAAATTTCAGATTGTTTATTCTATATTTAGTTTGATATTTGATGTGAAATTAGAATGTTTGATGAAATTCCATGTCAAATTAGAATTTTTCAGTGTGCGATTAGGATTTTCGAAATTCTCGGTTTTTTATTCTATATATTGTTTGGTATAGTTAGTTCGACCTGAAATTTTCGCACTTAGCCTCATAGTTGGGCCATTACGTAGTACGTAGCAAGCGCTGAGGTACGCTAACACCTCAGACACTAGGGTTTTCTCACGATGTTTTTCCTTCACCGTCGGCGAGTAGTATTGCTACTATAATTTCACAAATGTACATAACTTAGAAAACAAAGTCATTGGTACATGCCGGGGTTTGAACCCACGACCTCCCGATTAAGAGGCCGGCGTTCTACACCGATCCGCTACCACCGCCCTTATTGTTTGGTATTTGATGTGCGATTTGATATTTTGACGAATTTTTGATTCACAGTTCGTGGACCCGCTGGCCGAGATCGAGCACCTGGTATGCTGGGAGTGCGCGGCGCTGATGCGGCGCTTCGCTCGCTTCAAGCGGCAGGTGCACGCTGCGCAAGAGCACCTGCGGATCCTCACGATGAATCGGGGCCAGGAGGTAAGTTAGATAAATACAGAACACTTTATCAGACAGCCAGATGAAAATAATTAAACCAGTAGATTTCAACCCCTGTATGTCCCCACTGCTGGGGCACGGGTCTCTTCCTGCATCGCAGGAAGGTTAGGCCATACTTCACCACGGGGCCAAGTGCCTTACTGTCAGAAGTTATCAAGCCGCCCATAAGGCCTCTGACATGGCTTAACGACTGCCATTACATGACAGCCGGCACCCACGGCTTAACGTGCCTTGCGAAGCACGGAAGCGCTCGGAAGAAAGCCACCAATGTTAGTCACGGGACAGTCACGCATCCTGCATCTGACCGCGCCTTTTGTTGCTTAACTCAAGTGATTGATGCCAATCACTCGGTTTAAATAGGCCACTAGCGCTTCCGCCAACGCGGACTTGGCCCCCCAAGTGGAGTATGGCCTAACCTTCCTGCGATGCAGGAAGAGGCCCGTGCCCCAGCAGCGGGGACATACAAAAGGGTTGACATCGAACAGCACGACAGTATGTCGCAACTGCTGATTAACCTATAAATAAATAAAGTTAACCTAAATTATCTAATCGAATCTATTACCTACTGGGGATATTCTGGCCACAAAGAATACGGAACCAGGACCTCTGGAAGTGTGCCAATCAGATACCAGTCCACCTAGAAATCCTGGATAGGAAATGGCGCTGGTTAGGACATACACTTCGCCGCGACAAGAGATGCCTGACCAGACAAGCACTTACGTATACCCCATTGGGCAGCCAAAAGAGGGGGCGGCCAAGGACCACCTGGAAAAGATCAATAGACCAAGAGGCCAAGTCGATCGGCACTAGCTGGCCTGAATTGGGGGCTGCCGCGGACCACCGTCAGAAGTGGAAATCTGTGGTCGAGGCCCTATGCTCCGCTAGGAGTTAAAGGACCAAAGAAGAATCTATTATTACAGTACTACACATCATAAAAGTCCCATCGGGAATCTACGTTCGCGCAGACTAGGAAGAAGTGTAACGAAAGTACCCGAAGCTATAAGTACATTCAACATGATCTTTAACCGATACGGTTAAGGTGCAGAATTGATTGCCGCTGTAGCGCTACCTATTTCGCTCACGCTAATATTGCCAAACTAATAGTCACCTGCATCGATCACGTTGAATCGACCAATAGCAACAAAGGCGCGCCATAAAATGAAACTATCTGTTTGGTCGATCAACTTGCGGCACATCCAAAATTTGGTCATCTGAGCAGGTACATCCGCGAGACTTATTTCTTGTGTAGCACTGTACCTGGGTGTGGCTTATGCCTTAGACACAGAAGATTCTTCATACCTTTCAACCCTCGGTGTTTCTTTTGCTCAGGTCCTGGACCACACCTACATAACGCACACCCTCTCCCCGCTCGAGGCTGTCATCAAGACGGATTATGACAAGATATTCTTTGACTACACAGTCCAGGAGACGTGGATCGAGCCCTTTATGGTACCGGTGAAAATTATTTCATTAATATATCCAATCATATCGAATGCATTTATTTCAACGTAAATAATTTGCATTCTGTTCGCTGGAAGTCTCAATTTAAAATGTAAGCCGGGCAGCGGGAAAACGAAACTCCACTCTGATCATCTTTTGTCAAGTCATCTTAAACCAAATACATCAGTGGCCACCTATACGTATGATAAGATTTCACGATCGCCATCAATAACCTTGAATGCCAAAGCATTAGTCAAATGTCTCACAATAATAGGGGAAAACATAAGTGCTGCGGCCAGAGTCACGAACAGCACTCGTCGAAGTTCACAGGACACAACATTATAAAAACGGGTTATCAATGTAGTCCAAACATAGGTTAATTAAAATCTTAATTTATAAAAAGTACAACTTAAATTCTAGTCTTTCTCTTCTATCTCAAACACACACATACCCACACGCGGAATTTTTGCATGAATAATGTTAATTTTGCTTTCATTTTTTATGTTTCTAAGCTACCAGCTAAGAGCGGTAGTATCGGAAATGAAATTAAATGAAAAGGTTTTATTCAAAGTAGCGCAGAAGCTGTGGCTTAATGAACGTTACAATTCAAACTAGGTGTCCATTTCAAAATCATTTTGGAGAAAAATAGACAAAAACCTCCAAACTTAGTCTTGTCAAAGTCCTTAATTAACAGTGTTTACATAATTAGTATAATTAAATTATTAATATAAAACATCGAATTCATGCATTGTACTGACTTTAATTCCAGACATTATTGTCATCTAAATAATCCTTTATGTTATAGTAGCCCTTAAAGTGTAGTTTTTTTTAACCGCGTTTCAGACAAGCTTAATATATCTTGTGTATTGTGTAATGAAGCGCTCATGGGCATTACTCCCCAATGATGGCACAACCTTGCGCTATGGCGCTCATTGCAGGCCTTGAAGAATGAAAATTTTGACGTCGCCCAAGCCGTGAGGGAGAACATTGACTTGGGCATCGAGACGGAGATACTGCCAGGTATTCTAATGTATTTCATCTTTTGAATGAATGAATGAATGAATGAATGAACGAATGAATGAATGAATAAAGGAATGAATGAATGAAAATTCTTTATTGCATTAAAAACAAATTCTTCTTCTCATCTTTTGGTACATTCCATACACTTGGACACGTCAATATGTCCTCGAAAGGCCCGACTTTGAAAATAACTATTGTTTTTGTGATCACTTGAGGACATTGGGCCTTAGAAGTATATTATATTATAATCTTTTAATGCACTAACCCGTGCTAAGGACAATTTTAAATACGTAATTCAGAGAGTATTGTAAAGAGGTTCGAAATTTAACTGTTGCCGGTGAGTCGCCCATTAGCTCAGTTGGAAAGAGCGCTGGCACGGATAGCCAGAGGTCGCGGGTTCGAATCCCGGCATGGGTGGAATTTTTAGCCTCTAAATAGGTTTTTAAAATTATAACAATATATAGTTTGCAAAGCCGCGTTTTCATGATCTTGGTAGGCTCGGACAGAGTGACGCATCTTAATGACTTAAAGCGTAGGCCACTAACGTGGTCCCATCAGTTAAGTTTTAACCAAATATCATGGTGTTTTAACCAAATATGTCTTCTGTGTGGTGTCGGCCTAGAGAATAGCACCAACCCTATTCTTCCCGCGGGTGTCGTAAAAGGCGACTAAGGGACACAAACCGGGGGGTGGGCAGCAGCGCCCCCTGCAGTAAAATTCCACCGAACACTTGAGGACATTGGGCCTTAGAAGTATATTATATTCTTTTAATGCACTAACCCGTGCTAAGGACAATTTTAAATACGTAATACAGAGAGTATTGTAAAGAGGTTCGAAATTTCACTGATGCCGGTGAGTCGCCCATTAGCTCTAAATAGGTTTTTAAATAATTATTAATTACAATCCACCACCAACCCGGACTTGGCCCCCGTGGTAGAGTATGGTGTTTGATACGGAACTACAGAAAGAATTTGGGTAAGAGAAAAGGTGCTCTACTCACAGACGATGATGAAGCTGGTCTCCAGGTCCCGGGACACACTCCACACAAGAGTTCACAGGGTTATTTCAGTCTCTAGCACACGCCGGCCGGCAGTTGGAAAAGTAGATTCAACAGAGAAGTTTTTAACGTGCACCCCGCATTGCGAAAGTAAAAAGAGTGAGTGAGTGAGTGAGTGGAGTGAACGAATCTATGTCGTTCATTCAGAAGCGCGCCAAATTGGCGCGGGAAATGCAGAGCGTTTAGTCTCTAACCCAAATAAGTTATTTAGATATTGTACATAAACCCCCCACCGGGAATTCACCCTTGATTCCCCAGTTCACAAACCAGGGATGGTATAGCTGTATAAAGCAATGGACTGTATAGTGACTTGAATAAATAAATTGAATGTAAGCAGTGAGTTAAGTAATTGATGATGAGATTGTGTAAAGTGTAAGTTACATACTTAGAAGCTACTATTCGAATCTGAAGCTTAACACTAAGATACATTTGACAATCATTCATGGAGTTGCCAAATGTACACATAAAATAATAAAAGTTATTTTGAGTCCACATACGTAGGTAGTGGACTTAGTTTTACAACGGGTCGCGTATAAAGGCCGTTCTGATTGCGGACTTTGACAACGCGAACAACGCCATCTTTTCCGGGACAAAGCTCGGCCACGCGGGCGAGATGCCACTGCAGTGGAGGAGCGTCAGAGTGCATTAAAACACACTCGCCTACTTTTAGATCATGACATTTACTAAACCACTTTTGCTTTTGCTGTAGTGTATGTAAATATTCGTTACGCCACAATTTCCAAAATTTCTGAGAAGCTTGTTGTACGTACTGCCAACGAGTCAGTGCGTAGGTAGGTTTGTCAGAGAGATCGTACTCTGGGACGGACAAAAGTTCGCGCCCAACCAAAAAATGTCCGGGAGTGAGCGCATCGAACTCGGACGGATCGGTTGAGAGAGCAGTCAGCGGTCGGGAGTTCAACACTGCCTCGATACGAGCGAAGAGAGTGCTGAGCTCCTCAAACGAAAGAGCCTTTGTACCTACCACGCGCTTTAAGTGCATCTTGGCTGACTTGATAGCGCTTTCATACATTCCGCCGAAGTGGCTACCAGTGGGCGGATTGTATGTCCATCTGACATTTCTAGAGTTAAAACCGGTTAAAATGTCGTTTGAATTTTGTTCATAGAATTGTTTTATTTCAGCAAATTGTTTGCCAGCTGCGACAAAGTTTTTTCCGTTATCCGAAACGAGCGTGTGACACAGGCCGCGCCTAGCAGTAAAACGATCGAATGCCGCCATGAAACACTCTGTGGTGAGTGCACTAAGAACTTCAGCATGCACTGCGCGTGTTGAAAAACAGACAAAGATAAGCAAATACGATTTTGATACTGCAGCGTTACGTCGTTTGTTTTCTTTAGTGTAAAATGGACCACCTATGTCAACTCCTACTGTGTGAAAGGCATGAATGTCTTGAGTACGGAACTTGGGTAAATTGCCCATTATAGGTTGCAAAGTGGTGGGCTTGACCTTGAAACAGCGCAAGCATTTTGAAAAACGAGAGCGAATGGCGTTTCTTGCTGAAATTATCCAATATTTTTGGCTGATCAAACTTTGAAGTGATCGAGGACCAACATGTAAATATACCCTGTGGAAGTGGTCGATTAGAAGGTTAATGAAGGTACATTTTTTGGGAAGCAACAAAGGGTGTTTCTTTTGATAAGAGAGGCTCGATTCTGACAACCTACCCCCCACCCTGAGAAAACCAAGGGGGTCCAGGTAAGGCGAGAGCCTTTTCAAAGATGTGTGTTCACAGCTACCACCGCTTGCCAGCTCTGCAACTTCTTTTGAAAAATGCTGATGTTGAACAGCTTTGATAATTACGTCATGAGCTTGGCGTAAGTTGGAGAGGGACGGAGGACCGTTGCACCGCTTGCCCGCTCGACAACCTTGCAGAAACTGAAAGCAACGCGCTATCACTCTTTGCAACTTTGTGAAGCTATGATATTTCTCGATAAGATTGTATATCATGTTAGGTTCGTTTTGACAAGTCGAGGCTGGAACTTGAACTGTGGAACTAGCTAAGCAAGTGTTCTTTACCTCGGGAACATTTTCAGTTTTGAATTGGTTTATTGATTTGATAGGCCAATTCTCTTGTGGTGTGTAGAGCCAGCTCGGGCCACTCAACCACTCCGCGGTCGCTAGCAGCGCGGAGGGCAGTGCGCCGCGCGAGCACACGTCAGCGGGATTTGAGGTACCGCTCACATGATGCCAACCTTCTTTGGGCACACTTTTTAAGATTTTAGTGACTCGTGTAGCGACAAAGACTTTCAAGTTGTGACTGGGTGTGTTCAGCCAACTCAACACCACAGAAGAATCGGTGAACAGAAATACGTCTTGGATCGGTATCTGTTCTTGAAGAATTGACATTGTATACTTGACAACTTTAGCTAACAAATGTGCAGCCATTAACTCAAGACGCGGGACAGATATAGTCTTCAAGGGCGCGACCTTGGATTTTGCAATTATCAGACTGACCTTCATGTCACCGGCATCATTGAAACTGCGTAGGTAAACAACTGCGGCTATACCTAAAGTTGACGCATCCGAAAACCCTATCAGCTGGTAGCACGTGTGCTGCTTCACGGTCGCTTGTCGCTCATGTCTGAGATTGGACAGTAGAGGAAGTTCCGACACGTAGGTGAGCCACTCTTTCTCCAACTCTGGGGGAAGCTTGTCGTCCCAACCGAGCTTCTGGAGCCAGAGCTTTTGCATGAAGCATTTCGCGTAAAAAATGCAGGGGGCTACAAACCCTAGTGGGTCGAACTGGCGACCGATCTGAGACAACACGCTGCGTTTGGTAATCGCTTGAGAAGATGGGAGTGGACTGGTTGCAAACGAGAAAGCATCTTCAGCAGGCCTCCACTGAAGACCTAGAACTTTGATAGATAGGTCCTTTTCATCATCGAATGCAATTGGAGTTTCACGGTGATCAACTGGAACTCGTGCCAGGAGCTGCTTGCAATTACTGGCCCATTTGCGTAGAATAAAACCTCCTCCACTCAGCAAACCAATCAGCTCGTCTTGGAGTTGCTCAGCTTCCTCGTAGGTAGCGACAGACCAAAGAAGATCATCAACGAAGAATCCCTTTTTTAGAACCTTGCTCGCTAAAGGGAACTTGTCAGCGTCGTCGTCAGCCAGCTGGTGCAGAACACGAATAGCTAAGTAAGGACTGCTAGCTACACCGTACGTGATAGTGTTCAGCTCGTACACTTGCAGAGGTTGATCGGGAGAACTGCGCCACAGGATGTGTTGATACTTGCGTTGAGATTGTTCAATAAACGTCATGCGAAACATTTTACAAATATCGCTTGATAGACAAATTTCGTGAATACGAAAATTTATCAAAATTTCATTTATGTCCGCTTGGAGTTTGGGTCCCGCGTACATAACGGAATTTAATGAATTGTTATTCGAAGTTTTACTGGAAGCGTCGAACACCACGCGGAGTTTTGTCGTAGTGCTCGAGGGGCGCAGGATGCAAAAATGCGGAATTATGTATTTTGAATCGACTTCATCAATGTTGCCTAAGCAAGTCATGTGACCCATTCTCTCGTATTCAGACATAAATGTCGTGTATTCTTCCTTAAGTTCCGGAAGCCGGTTGAGTTTTGACTCTAAATTGTTGAAACGGCGCAAGGCTTGTTGCTTTGAATCGCCAAGTTCAACAATTGGTTTAAATGGGTAGGT
Organism: Yponomeuta sedellus; assembly: GCA_934045075.1. Classification (NCBI taxonomy): domain Eukaryota; kingdom Metazoa; phylum Arthropoda; class Insecta; order Lepidoptera; family Yponomeutidae; genus Yponomeuta; species Yponomeuta sedellus. Next base: position 764,706 of record OW203750.1, on the reverse strand, counting down.
CACTGTGTAACGCCCCGTGCTGTCATCGCGACTGTGTTCTTTTTGAAATAAATCTTCGACGTATAAATCCTCAGGATTCGCGTCTAACTCGCAAGGTACGTTTTCAGTTTCCCAAAAATTGCTCATAATTTTTTCGATGCTACTGTTGGCCGAATGCAGAGCGTACGATGTACTCGTTGATTCGTGCTCGTGGTCAAGCGTCGTTTGCCCGGTAATGACATATCCGAAGATTGAATGCATCGCGGCGGGCAAACCCGGGTGTTGCGGTAGTATGTTTTGACCATCGTAGATATACGGAAATACGTCCGCGGCCAGCAGTAGTTCGACAGGGGCTGCCGTGTAGTAGCTCGGGTCAGCCAGCTCGAGATTTTTGAAATGATCGATAATTTTGTCCGAAAGTGTAATAGTAGGTAGACTACTAGTGATAGTACCTACGACTACAGTCTCAGTGCCAAGGACGGGACCAGATGAGTTTCGCGGCTTAATTGAACACGTAACCAGACCGAAATCTTGCACTGGCGCACCTCCCAGACCTACGGGCTGGAATGGACACTTGCGGCGTGCCAACCCTAAGCGCTGCGCGCATTCGTTGGTTATATAACCGGACATAGCACCGCTGTCTATGGCCGCACGTACGGGATGGTATGTACCCCATCGGTCTGCGACGTGGACTACGGCAGTGCCCAGCAGAACGGTTGAATTTGACGAACAAGTTAAACCTACTTTTTGAGGTTGATTTTGACTTGTAGATTGACTTTGACCTTGACTCGATGAAAGGTCGATATGAAGTGTATGGTGGTGTGCCTGCTTACACAAGACGCATCTAATTTTGGACATGCATTCGGACACTGCATGCTGGCGTAAGCAATTTTCACACAATTTTAGTTGTTTTACTTTATCAACACGTTGTGACGGCGTAAGGTCAATGAACTCGGAACAGCGATATATTGAATGGGGTTTGCCGCAGAATAAACACTGGATAGCGTTAGAATTTCCGCTCGGTTTGTGCTCAGAATTACTGACGGCTGACAAACACGGTTTTTGAAACGGTTTTTTCGAAAAAGTGGGATTATTGTTGTTATTACTGGGCGGCCGCATTGGTCCGGACCTAGGCTGGAAGCTAGCCTGCTTTACAAAGGCAGTAGACATCTCCAGAACTCGCGCTTGCTTTTCGACGAAACTGACCAATTGGTCGAAGTTAGGTACTTCGCTTTGTTCAACTGTTTGTTCGAATTCCCGCCTAGTTACTGGGTCCAAGTTGCGTAAGCCCATGTAGAATAACATGAAACTCGATAAGTCATTGATTTGAAGAAGATTTAGTGCTTTGACACACTCTTGATATGTTTGTAAGAATGCATTGAGACCAGAGGCCGATTCCACCAACAGAGGTTTAAACTGAAACAGTCGATCTAAGTAGCTCGTAGCAAGAGCTCGTTTGTTTTGGTACTTTTTAACCAAGAGTTCCCATACAATTGGGTAGTTATCAGAAGTTACTGGCATGCCCTTTGCCAGGGTCAGTGCTGGACCACTAAGGGCAGAGAGTAGGTAATAATATTTTTCAATATTACACAGATCATCGTTATTGTGAATCAACGTGGTAAACGTGTCGAAAAATGTTTGCCAGTTTTCTAGTTTGCTATCGAAAGGAAAAATCTCTAGCTTTGGAAGTCTCGGTTTAGCTAAACGCGGTTGAAAATTGGTGGAATCGGGCTTTCGTCCGTCGCAGGCGGTGGGTACGTCGAGGTCGCCGCAAGATGGCGCTATGTTTTCCGCCACGGCCAAAATACGAAAATATATTTCGTCGAACGTTTGAATTTCTTGATAGTTCGTGATGTAGTGAGGATTTTCTTTCTTCATTAAGCAGCCTATATCGAGAACTAATGTTTCGAAATTGTCGCGGATGGCGTGAATCTCTTTCAATCTCATTTTGAATTCGGGAATGACTTTTTCGTCGATATGTATTAAATCAGCTGTTCCTAGCAGGGTTTGTAACCTTATAAAGTACATCTCTTTTTTACTGATCAGAGTTTCGAGCAAATCGGCTCGGGCTTGATCCTCTGCCATTTTATTTGAATCGGAACTTTCGGACGACTTTTTGTCCGCCATTATGGTAGCACGTTTTTCTAGTTGAAAACTTGGAAATTGTGACAAGTTTAGACAACTACCACTAACTTTAGACTCGAAATAAAGCTTAGTGGGAAGGATTGGACACTGTAAACTACAATTTGTATATACCTACAGCCTTGGGCGTCGTACGCGACTCGTTGAAAACTTGGAATCGGAACAAGTTTAGACAACAAAGACTCAACTTTAGACTCGAAATAAAGCTTTGTGTGACTGAAAACCACTGTTACCATGTGTATGATGTATGTATGAATGTGTATTTAGTTTGCGAACTGGAGATGTGGCTCGAAATGACCAAAATGTTTGATACGGAACTACAGAAAGAATTTGGGTAAGAGAAAAGGTGCTCTACTCACAGACGATGATGAAGCTGGTCTCCAGGTCCCGGGACACACTCCACACAAGAGTTCACAGGGTTATTTCAGTCTCTAGCACACGCCGGCCGGCAGTTGGAAAAGTAGATTCAACAGAGAAGTTTTTAACGTGCACCCCGCATTGCGAAAATAAAAAGAGTGAGTGAGTGAGTGGAGTGAACGAATCTATGTCGTTCATTCAGAAGCGCGCCAAATTGGCGCGGGAAATGCAGAGCGTTTAGTCTCTAACCCAAATAAGTTATTTAGATATTGTACATATGGTATGGCCTAACCTTCCTGCGATGCAGGAAGAGACCCGTGCCCCAGAGGTGGGGACATACAAGGGTTGATATCGATATCGATGTGTATAATATCGGTCACCCATTTTTTTACAGACCAAGAGATGGATCAGCTCGAGGCTCGTTCTGATCTGCCGCAGATTGTGGTCAGCGCTGCGGGCTCTGGGATGCTCTCTATAGAAGCAGTCAAGGGGGGAACTATTGCTGTCAAGTGAGTATTGAAAGTTCCATCGCCTGTTCTCTGTGAGATAAGATGCATTTAGATAAGACGGCCTCGGTGGCGCAGCGGTTTGGCACGCTGACTGTAAAACCGAAGGTCTCTGGCTCGATCCCCGGCCGGGTCAAACTAGGAAACGAACTTTTCTTCTGTTTGTCTCGGGTCTTGGATGTTATCTATGTTTTTATTGTATTAAATCTATCGTCGTGTTAGCACCTGTAACACAAGTCATTTAGTTGTACTTAGTATAGGGCTAACGAGATCTGTGTAGTATGTCCATGAATATTTATTTATTATTTAGTATTTCTTAATTTTTCGCGATACTCATACACCGTTTTATATTAAACGAGTCAAGTCGCGATTATTTATTTTGATATTTATTTGAAAGTTCTCTCAACCGATCGACAGTGTTACCGAAGAATCGTTCGGGAAGCAATTGAAATTAAAAAACACAAGAATTTCAACAGAGAGGACGGTTTCAAGCTTTCAAGTACGTGGAATCCAGTGCTAAGTAATTACAAGTCACGCGCCTTATCACCGGACCTGTCCAAGGGCGTAGTGAGTGTTGTGTGTCGGCCAGCTGCGAAAAATTAATAGTGACTACCCACAATAATTGACTGTACAGTCTATTTATTCTTACTTGTCCAATTTAGTAAACAAGATTCTACCCTTAAACTGTGACTTTTTAGTCCAAAACTGCCATATTTCCATAAATGAAGTAACCTAGAACACTCTTTTAGATAACAACGCTGCCAATTTTATAAACATAGTTCATGATAGTTTATGAATTTGCGAGAAAATGTCTAGTTTTGGCATAAAATCTTAATTTCAAGGTTAGAATCTTGTTTACTAAATTGGACAAGTAAGAATAAATAGACTGTACTCGCCACTTCATTCTACCCGAGACCACGGCAACTGTAACGCTGCCGAAACGTCGGGAAATAAGGCAATTACGTTTTACCTAATAAATAATCGCGATTTGACCCGTTTAATATATAAGATGCATTTATTTGTATAACAGAGTTAAGATGTTACATTCAAGAGAAGTAGGTAAGCATCTGTGTGTTTTGCCCATAAGGCGTACAAATTTATAATAAACTAGCTGACCCAGCGAACTTAGTACCGCCTAACAGTCGCTTCTTTAATTGTTTTATTTATTTTTCTCGTCATAAGAACCGGATGGTCGTACTTCAAGGAATATTCTAAAAAAATAATTAGCTAATTTGGTTCAACTGCTCTCGAGATTTGCTCTTACGAACACATTCAGCGATTCAATTTTATATTATAGACTAACTGACCCAGTGGACTTCGTACCGCCTAACAGTCGATTCTTTTATTTTTCCTCTCCGTAAGAACCATCCTCGTACTTCAAGGAATATTCTAAAAAAAAGAATTAGCGAAATCGGTTCAGCTGCTTTCGAGGTTTGCGCTTACCAACACATTCGGGGATTTATTTTTATATTATAGATAAAGTGTTCTCTATCTATATATCTATAGACTAAGGGCCTTATTAATAAAAAGTCAGTTCACTAAAAGCACTGTTAAAGTGGCCTTGTGAGATGCTTATAATAGGTCTAAACAAAAACGTCATTAATAAAACGAAATCCCCATTATAACTGTGCTACAAACCTGCTATAACTTAAAGTTGATATGGCCCTACTTTATCTCTACTACAAACTTATTATAAGCGATATTTTAATCTGTGATTGCAAAACCACAGATTACAAAAGTATGCATTTGTCAAATTGTTGATTGTTTGAAGTAGTTTGGTTGTCTGTGAAGTGGTTTTTCGTGAAATTGTGATATTGACCTGATTTTCCGTATTGTCTTCTTCAGAAACTTTCAAACGAAAAGTTGAAGATTTATTGTTCTGAGGTTGAAAACCAACTTTTTTTTTTCTTGGTAGGTACATAGATTATACAATCTGCGTGTTTTGACACTTCCACAGACTCAAAAGAATGAACGAATTTTAGAACGCGACGTTGCCAAATTGACAGGTCGTAAAAGAGCACTTTAGTTACAGTAAGATTGTTGTACTTTTATTAATAAGGAAAAGTTAGAGCGTACTATATGTCTAATAGAGGATTTTAGCTAAAGTGCGCTACGAGCACACTATAGGTCGTTTTTATTAATAAGGCCTTAAGGGTCTGTTTCATAATCTGCAGATGAAGCTCCGGATAAGCTATCCGCAACGAGGGCTGCCGTTTGTTCTAAATTTGAAGCCATTAACGAACACGCGCAATATAGGAAAAAATATTTAAATTTAGAACAAACGGCAGCCCCGGTTGCGGATAGCTTATCTGGAACTTTATTTGAACATTGTGAAATAGGGGCTAACATGCAAAAAAACTTATCAAATAGAACTAGGTGCAATTTTTGCAATGCTTGGATAATTTTACGTACACACATAACCCTGTATCCCAGAGGGGTAGGCAGAGACCAGGGACTGCCACTTGCCACGATCCTGACAGATCACCTTCGCTTCATCAACGTTCATAAGTCGTTGCATGCACGCAAGCCGGTTCCGGGTACTTTCTATGTTCCTCTTCGCTAATACTTTCCCTATTTGGTCGATGTATGTCCTCCTGGGACGTCCCTTACCAGCCCTTCCACTCACATCCGCAGTCTATATTTGTTTCGTCAATCTTTCTCCCTTCATCCTCTCCACATGTCCAAACCAACGCAACATTCCTTACTCAATTCTATTCACTACGTCCTGTTTCATCATCTTCTTTGGATAAATTTACTTAAGTAATTATATTTAATTATATTCTCGCACTCCCTTGCTGTTTGTTATCATATCAATATATTTTCGATTTAATTATTTATGCACATGCTCCACGCACCGACTATATTCTTCATGCAATCCACTCCATCTAAAGGTTGTCTGGAAGAAATCGCACTTAGCGATAAGACCGCCAATTGTACATTACTTAGATTTAAGAATCATGGTTGTAATATTTTTCTGGTTATGCAATAAAGTGTTCTCTATCTATCTACTTCATTTTGTCTTCCCCAACAGTCCGATATCCCAAGAGAAGGTCGATACGGTGATCATCCAGAACAAGATAGAGCCCGAAGACAGAGACCACATGGTGTGCGGCTTCGTCACGGAGTACATGACTGAGTCAGAAATGCTGGCCAGCAGGTGAGGTGAATGAATGAATGGATGCACACTGCACAGGATTTCCTAGTGCAGGGCTCAATGCTAATCTTATGTTGTTTTCCGTAATCTGAAATATTTTTTTTGTATTTTGATTTATTGCCACAAATATGCTTAGATAACAGTAATTATGTAATAGTGTGCGTGTGACAGTGATACTATCTATATCTATAATCAGCCCACATCAACCCACTGCTGGGCATATGCCTCCTTTTTACTGCGCCATTCCTCACGGTCCTGTGCTGTGCATTCGTCCTGTGACAATGATACAATGAAGATTTGAGCGTTTTCTGTTTCTGCATAGTTATATATTGATCGAGTCCAATCGCGATTATTTATCATTGCGTCACGTGCCACCTAATAGATAATCGCGATTACACGTAACTTGACATAATTACACTATTTTTATTTTTAATGCACTAACCCGTGTTAAGGACAATTTTAAAAACCTTTTTAGAGGCTAAAAATTCCACCCATGCCGGGATTCGAACCCGCGACCTCTGGCTATCCGTGCCAGCGCTCTTTCCAACTGAGCTAATGGGCGATTTTTTTTGACATAATTACGTTTTACCTAACAAAGAATCGCGATTAGACCCCTCTAAGATTGCTGGAAAGTGTCTTATTAAAAAACTAACTAGCCTACATATTCGATATATTTTCCTATGGCTATGACTTTCAAACTGCCCAATATTCACGGTGTACATCCGTAATTCGGCCTATCTCCCGCAGAGAGAAGGCGAAGGAGTTCGTGAGCTACGCCGGCTCCTCGTACAAGTGCGAGCTCTGCATTGTGGGATTCCTCACGCAGCAACAGGTTGAGGACCACTTCGTGGCTGTGCATCGACCTGTAAGTCTATACTTCTCTCCCGCGGACAGAAATTTCTCTTCCGCGGAGATCGTGTCCCACACAGGGATATAATTATGAGAAACTTGCGTCTCTCCGAAAAACGCGATAGTTATTCATTATGTATGTGGGTATTTACCTATCTATGAATTTCTCAAAGAGTTCCTTTATGGTTTGTTCATTTAAGATCATAATTACATCGTGTAAAGCGCCTCTTATTTATTATTATGTTATGATCTGTCTAGGAAATCTGTGGGAAATGCGAGGAATTTGCAATTATGTACTTCTATAGTGACTGTATTGTTTGTCAATTAATTTCTCCTGGAATAAATGAAATAAACAATAAAATAACACGGATGTAAATAATGCTGGAATAAAAATACTCACTGATGCAAGTAATGCTTGAATAAAAATGAGCACAGGTGTAAGTAATGCTTGAATTAAAATAAACACTGGTGTAAGTAATTCTTGAATAACAATAAATAGTAATGTAAATAGTGCTTCAATAAAAATCAACACTGATGTAAATAATGCTTGAATAAAAATAAACACTGATGTAAGTAATTCTTAAATAAAAATAAACAGATCTAAATACTCGTAATCATCTTCAACCTATCATGTCCCCCCACCGGGGAGCACGGGTCTCTTCCCGGAGGAAGGTATAGGCTATACTCAACCACGAGGGCCAAGTCCGGATTGGTGGAGGCTTGCAAGACTAGTGGCTGGTCATTCTTACTGTCAGAAGTTTTCACGCAGCCCTAAGGCCGCTGACTTGGCTTAACGACAGCCATCTATCGACGACAGCCGGCACTAACTAAATAATGCTTAAATAAAAATAAACACTGATGTAAATAATGCTTGAATAAAAATGAACACTGATGTAAATAATGCTTGAATAAAAATGAACACTGATGTAAAAAATGCTTGAATAAAAATTAACACTGATTTAAATAATTCTTGAATAAAAAGGAACACTAATGTAAATAACGCTTGAATAAAAATAAACACTGATGTTAAAAATGCTTCAATAAAAATGAACACTGATGTAAATAATGCTTGAATGACACAGAAAAGTGGGCAGCTGCCGTGCCGCGTGTGCTACGTGTACTTGGAAGTCGATGCAATGGACACGCACGTGCGTTCGCATTACCTGCGCTACCACTGCCGCTTCTGCACGCGCACCGACACCTCGCGACGGGTGAGTAATGGAGATACAAGAAAACTACATAATATTGCAGACTGCGGGAAGTGACGTAAATTCTTACACTTTCATTTCATTTTTATTTTATTTATTTAAACCCTATTTAGAGGCTAAAAATTCCACCCATGCCGGGACTCGAACTCGCGACCTCTGCCTAACTGTGCCAACGCTCTCCCAACTTAGCTAATGGGCGACTTACCGGCATCAGTGAAATTTTGAACCTCTTTACAATACACTCTGTATTACGTACCGGCAGCGACATCTGGCTGAAGTAAGTGACGCAAATTACTTCAGCCAGATAATAATACAGAGAATATTGTAAAGAGGTTCGAAATTTCACTGATGCCGGTAAGTCGCCCATTAGCTCAGTTGGGAGAGCGCTGGCACGGTAAGCCATAGGTCACGGGTTCGAGTTCCGGCATGGGTGGAATTTTTAGCCTCTAAATAGGTTTTTAAAACGAGTGTGTGTGCAAATGTTTCATCTATCTAAAAAGTCACTGGAAGCTGACCAGAAGCATTCCTTGCAGGCAATGACGATCCATGTGGCGAGCCACTCCTCCAGATCTGGCGCGGCCGTCGGAAGTGGCGTCATCCGAATCGGGGACGAAGGGACCCAACGGAAGGTAGTTTTTGCTCAACGCATCGCCTTAGGTTTGATAAAATTCTGAACGCCTACCTAAAGGACATGCCTACAAATAGGAGTTGGGTAGACTGAACTGTTCGTTAGGAATACAAATTATTGACTGTACTCGCCACTTCAGTCTACCCGAAACCACGGCAACTGTAACGCTGCCGAAACGTCGGGAAATAAGGTAATTACGTTTTACCTGATAACTAATCGCAATTAGGCCCGTTTCATAGATAGATAGAGATAGAGAACGCTTTATATATAACTATACTATAATTATTATTAAATTAGTCGAACCATAGTCTAACCGAGTGATTGGAATCAATCAATTGAGTCAAGCAACAACAGGCGCGGTCAGGTGGAGAGTGGGTGACCGTCCCGTGACTACCGCTAGTGGCATTTTTTCCGAGCGCTTCCGTGCTTCGCAAGGCTAGTTAAGCCGTTAGTAGCGGCTGTCATTAAATGGCAGTCGTTAAGCCATGTCCGAGGCCTTATGGGCGGCTTGATAACTTCTGACAGTGAGGCCCGCCACTGTCTTACAATCCTCCACAAACCCGGACTTGGCCCCCGTGGTGGAGTATGGCAGTGGCATTTTTCCGAGCGCTTCCGTGCTTCGCAAGACGCATAATGGTCTAATCTTGATTATCTATTAATTGGCCTTTTTTGCATCTACGTAATGAGATGATTTATACAGCGTCCAGTGGTATCTTCACTCACACTAGATGGGTGAAGGGACCACTCCGACGCTGTATTACGTACGTGCTTATTTATTACGTAAAACGTAATCACCTTAATTGCTGATTTATCTATATAAATAAAATTCAAAGTCCTGACTGACTCACTCATCAACGCTCAGCCCAAGCCGTTGGACCTAGGAAGCTGAAACTTTGCTCTGAGGGTCTAAATATAATGTAGGCAAGGAATAAGACCGGATTTTTTGAAATCCAACCCATAAGGGGGCGAAACCTCCACCAACCCGGACTTGGCCCCCGTGATGGAGTATGGCCTAACCTTCCTGCGATGCAGGAAGAGACCCGTGCCCCAGCAGTGGGGACATACAAGGGTTGATAACGAAGAGGGCGAAAAGGGTTGCCAAAATTTGTATGGGAGGAATTTTCTTGAAACTTAAAATAAATACTCTTCAACACAATGATTGAAACGTTTTCGCCGTTTTTTTTAATATAACCTTAAGGGAGTAAACGAGAAGGTAAATATGTTTTGAGCCACCATGCCTAACTTCAGGTCCCCCGCACATATCGAAATTTGTATCTATTTTATATTCTTTTACTTAACTGTAGATTTTCAATCTGATAAACTGGTTTTGTTTGTTTGATTACGTAACGTTGAGCACGTAAAATTATCTATTTTTACAACTTTGCAATTAATAATGCATGCTGTGTTTCACAATAATTAGTTAAGGTACCTTAATCTTTGTTGATTGTCTTAAGTTTGGTTTGTATATTAATACTATTCACTGTTGTGAAACCTAATAAATAAAGAAACAAACAAACAAACAAATAAATAAATAAGCGGGGTTGCAAAATTTTGTAGCTACCAAAGTCCACACGGACGGAGGCGCGGGCAAAGGCTAGTATATCTATAGATTTCTAAAGAATCTTCTCCCGAATGGAGAGCAGCGTCAGGAGAACAGCCCTTAAGTCGACGTCCCTTCTCCAGAAACGCAAGAGGAAAGATAAGGAGAAGGAGTCAGCTGTGGCCAAGCCGGGGGATCTGCGGAGACTGCTCTCTAAGACCACGATAGAGGGATACAAGTGTCTGGAGTGCGAGATGTTCTTCAAGTGAGTGCCTCTCTCTCCGAGAGAGAGAGAGAGATTTTTTAAATATATTAACCTAACCTACGGCGCTCAAACCTGGTCTTTGACCGGGCAGCAGAACTCCAAACTCAATATTTGTCAACGTGCAATGGAGCGCAGCCTACTTGGTGTTGAGTTGATAGATCGTGTCCGTAACACCACGCTGCGCTCTAAGACAGGCGTACGCGATATTGGTGTGGCGACCGCTCAACTTCACCTCCTAAGCCCTGGAGGTAACAGTTACTTCAAGGCTTCTTTTTCTTCTTGTTGTCTAAAAAAATTATGAGGAAAATATTAAACCTGGAACAATAAGTTTTGCGGACTTCCGACTAAATCATTGGGTGTCAATTAAGAAAGTTATATATATATATATATATATATATATATATATATATATATATAAAAATAAACCTTTATTATACTTGAGTGCACACGAAACATTGAATAGGATATTAATAATAATAATAATGGTAATAATAATAATGATAATAATAATGATAATGATGATGATGATGATGATGATGATGATGACGATGATGGTGGTGATGATGATGATGATGATGATGGTGGTGGTGATGATGATGATGATGATGACGATGATGGCGAAGACGACGATGGTGGTGATGATGATGATGGTGGTGGTGATGATGGTGGTGGTGGTGATGATGATGATTTATTCATACACAAGACACACATTAAACATTTGGATGAAATTAATACTAAACACAAAAAAAAAGAAAACTCATACACCGAACACATTAAAATGTTTGGGTGAAATTAAGATTTACACCCAATTTTGATTAAAATCCACTTGCATCAAGAAACATGTAATTCTTGAATATTACATAAGAAATTGCATGAACAAAGGCGAGTTTATCTCTGTAAGAGATTTCTTCCAGCACACTGTGTACACTCGTGGCCTAGGCGAACCGAGTGATTGGAATCAATCACTTGGTTAAGCAACAACAGGCGCGGCCAGGTACGGGATGGGTGAGCGTCCCGTGACTACCGCTAGTGGCATTTTTCCGAGCGCTTCCGTGCTTCGCAAGGCACGTTAAGCCGTTGGTGGCGGCTGTCATATAATGGCAGTCGTTAAGCCATGTCAGAGGCCTTATGGGCGGCTTGATAACTTCTGACAGTAAGGCCCGCCACTGCCTTACAATCCTCCACCAACCCGGACTTGGCCCCCGTGGTGGAGTATGGCCTAACCTTCCTGCGATGCAGGAAGAGACCCGTGCCCCAGCAGTGGGGACATATAAGGGTTGATAACGTAACACTGTGTACCTATATAATACCTTAACTTACCGTACCTTATACCTTTAGTATGAACCTGTATAATTTTGCATGCAGTGATTACTTGTACAAGCCAATTGGCTTGTATACTTATCTTTCAGTTGATTTTACTTAACCAACTACCCGTCTCACTTCTCCTTCAGCAACTCTCCATCGTGGGTTGCCTGGAAGAAATTGCTCTAAGCAATAAGGCTCTAAGCAATAAGGAAAAAACAAACAAAACATAATTACAATGATACAGTACAATGTATCATTGTAATTATGTTTTATTTGTTTTTTCCTGGTGTACAATAAAGAATATTCTTATCGTATCTTATCTTATCTTATCTTATCTTATCTTATCTTATCTTATATTATATTATCTTATCTTATCTTATCTTATCTTATCTTATCTTATCTTATCTTATCTTATCTTATCTTATCTTATCTTATCTTATCTTATCTTATCTTATCTTATCATTTTGTGAACGTGTTGGTATATAAGTTGTTAGTAATCCTAAATAAATAAAATAGTTTTGGTCTTAATGATTTTTTTCTGTTTTCCTGAAAGAAATTCCCGGTCCCGCAAGAACCACGTGGACCGCTGCCACCGCGAAGGTTTCCAGTGTGACCACTGCAAGAAGAGGTTCGTCAACAAGACGACGCTGGCCACGCACCTCAGGTGAGGGCCGCGCCGTGGGGAGACCTGCACGGTGCGGAAATCCCCCGTTTTCATAAACTTCCCGTCTTCGTTGCTTAGAAATAGGCATGATCGTTGCAAAGACGAACCGTTTTATAAGACCGTTTTGTGTTCCGCGACGATAGGACCGTTTTACGTTTCATTCTAAAGCAGTGCCAGCGACTCTAAAGCAGTGCCAGCGTTTGTTCGTCGCGAGACCAGTCCTTAGATAGTTTGACGCGGATATGTCCTTTAGTGCTATATTAATAGAGTCTAGAACGTAATGAGATCATTGCGACGTCGTCGTCGGCTCCTTGCTCGTTCCGTTCGTTTTGGTCTGTGATACAATAAAATAATCTTTATGTCTATGAGTATACAGTCGAATATCGTGTAAAACAACTTATTTTTTCCGATGTTTCGTGATTTCGTCTCGTTCGCACTCGTTTGACCGTCCTCTGCGCCTTGCTCGTTCGCATACAATGAAACCAGTTGCGAACGAGGACCGTTTCGAGGACCTGTTTTCGTTCCATAAAAAACGGTTGCGTTTCGTCGTCGAAAAATCGGACAACGACCCACTCCTACTTAGAAACACACGATTCGTTGGAACAGAACTCCAGCTTTAACTGCATCTAGGAAAGAGTAGTCAATACGTACGGAGTTATATATGAAACGGGTCTAAACGCGATTATTTATTAACTAAAACGTAAGTAGGAAATACTAATACGTACTGTTATAATTATAACCCTAATTACTATGCACTAAATGCTAACATTGATGAAGCGAAGGTGAACTGTCAGGATCGTGGCAAGTGGCAGTCACTGGTCTCTGCCTACCCCTCTGGGATACAGGCGTGAGGTTATGTATGTATATAAATGCTAAGTTAGCACTGCAGCACACTGAAGTAAATTTCCATGCTGTAAAGCACAGCGTCAGCATTTCCCCATGCATGTCGCATTTTTCAACTTATAATTTCAAAAAAACCTATTAGAGGCTAAAAATTCCACCCATGCCGGGATTCGAACCCGCGACCTCTGGCTATCCGTGCCAGCGCTCTATCCAACTGAGCTAATGGGCGACTCACCGGCATCAGTGAAATTTCGAACCTCTTTACAATATTCTCTGTATTACGTACAGGCAGCGACATCTGGCTGAAGTAGATTGCATCACTTACAGCCCCGACTACCTACTTTGCAGTTATAATTTCAGTTAGAATCTGACATTCGCGAAGAGCGGTCAACACCGCTCCCTCCGAAGTTTGGGGAGTCATAATTAGTCCGTGTAAATCTCTAATAAAGTAGTGTTAGTTATTTTGTGGTTTTTTTAAAAAAAAGACAAACGCCCGCCGCGTCCTAACAGTTCGAAGCTAACCAAGCCGCTGGTTTCCTTACGGTGTAACTATTATGTAACAAATAATCGATGGTTATATACTTTTATGTAACATAGTTCTTACCGCTATCTGTGGAAACTGTTATAGACTGCCTGTTATGTTATATTCTGTGTGATTAGCCTCTTCTTCAGGCTATATTAGTCCACTGCTGGACATAGCCCTCCCCTAATGAGCGCCATAGCGCAAGGTTGTGCCTTCATTGGGGGGTAATGCCCATAATCCCCACGCTGGGCATGTGGGTCACTAGTCACTAGTTTTCCTAAATATTGAATAAATAAATGAATATCATATTGTAAACTTTCGCTTTACACATAGAATATTATACTATTTTTATTTTTAATGCACTAACCCGGGCTAAGGACAATTTTAAAAACCTATTTAGAGGCTAAACATTCCACACATGCCGGGATTCGAACCCGTGACCTCTGGCTATCCGTGCCATGCCAGCGCTCTTTCCAACTGAGCTAATGGGCGACTCACCCATAAAGAGGTTCGAAATTTCACTGATGCCGGTGAGTCGCCCATTAGCTCAGTTGTAAAGAGCGCTGGCACGGATAGCCACAGGTCGCGGGTTCGAATCCCGGCATGTGTGGAATGTTTAGCCTCTAAATAGGTTTTTAAAACATAGAATATTTTTTTGGGGGCTCAATCGCGTAGTAATTTATTGCTATTTTACCTCGACGTTTCGACGACGTTACAGTCATCGTGGTCACGAGAATAGCTATTCTCGTTTAAGAAACACAAAAATTTTAATCGGGAATGTGGTTTCAAACTGTCGCAAACGTGGGATCCGGTCATCAAGAAGTGCTCGAGTGGAAAAAAGTCTCATGGCTTATCGTCCGACATTGTCAGTGTAGTGTGTCGCAACCCTAATAGTGCTTTGTGATGGCTGATTGAGGGTAGTCTGAAACCTTATCAGCCGAAGATGCGAACGGATGTCAGCCATCAGTCTTCTCGTGACCACGATGACTGTAACGTCGTCGAAACGTCGAGGTAAAAAAATAGCAATAAATAACTACGCGATTAAGCCCCGAAAATATTCTAACTAAATAAACAAATGTTTTTCTTCACCGGTGTTGCGACTATACATTCGCAAATGCACGAATAGGTGCTGGGCAATCCTACGCCATCTAAAACAATGTCCCAAGCACTGCAGCGTACGAGTGGTCTCTGTGTATTACACAGATATCGTGTAATACACAGGTCTCCCGGCCGGGGATCGAACCCTCCTTCCTTCGGTTTTACAGCAGTGTGTCAAACCGCCGCGCTACCGAGGGCGTGGTTAATATACATTTCCATGAATATACATTTATTTGAAAATTGTGATAAGTTTTTATTAATAAAATAGGTGCACAGTTATGCATTTCGAAATAATACAAAAAAATTAATAGTTAGAATATTTTCGGGGCGTAATCGCGTAGTAATTAATTAGACGCGAACGAGTGCCAGCCATCAGTCTTCTCGTGACCACGATGACTGTAACGTCGTCGAAACGTCGAGGAAAAATAGCAATAAATTACTACGCGATTAAGCCCCGAAAATATACTAATTATGTGTACAAGTCGCGAAAGTTTAAAATGTGTTAAAAAAATTAATGCCGTTCAAATAGTCTGTGGAAAAGGGGAACGTTCCGTTTTTCCTTTTGACTTACGGAACCGTGAAAGCCTTACGTTTCTGTCACTTTGCAGACTCCACGCCGGGCCTTTGCCCAAGGACGAGTGCCCAATTTGCCACAAAATGGTGCGTGTCATCCAGCTCAAGTATCACATCAGGCGACATCAGAACTCCACGCGGTACGAGTGCCGGGACTGCCAGAAGGTAGGATATGGTGCTAGAAGCTACGGTACTAAAGTCAACGGGAATCAACAATGCTTCCGTGCTTCGCGAGGCACGTTAGGCCGTTGGTGCCGGCTGTCATGTGATGGCAGTCGTTAAGCCACGTCAGAGGCCTCATGGGCGTCTTGATAACCTCTGACAGTAAGGCCCGCCACTGTCTTACAATCCTCCACCAACCCGGAATTGGTCCCCGTGGTGGAGTGGAGTATGGCCTAACCTTCCTGCGATGCAGGAAGAGACTCATGCCCTAGCAGTGGGGATATAAAAAGGGTTGATCTGGGAGATCAAGAATGCTAGAATTGCTAAAGTTGCTTGAATCTTGGGAAATCAAGAATGCCAAAATTGCTAGAATCTAGGGAATCAAGAATGCTACAATGACATGAATCTGGGGGATCAAGAATGCTAGAATTACTAAATTTGGGGGATCAAGAATACTAGAATTGCTAAAGTTGCTAGAATCTTGGGGAATAAAGAATGCCAAAGTTGCTAGAATCTAGAGAAATCAAGAATGCCAGAGTTTTTAGAAACTTGGGAAATCAAGAATGCCAAAGTTGCTAGAATCTAGGGAATCAAGAATGTTAGAATGACTTGAATCTGGGGGATCAAGAATGCTAGAATTAGTTGAATGTAGGGGATCAAGAATGCATGAATTACTTGAATCTAGGGGACCAAGAATGCATGAATTACTTGAATCTAGGGAAATCAAGAAAGCTAGAATTACTTGAATCTGGGGCATCAAGAATGCTTGAATTACTTAAATCTGGGGGATCAAGAATGCTTTAAAAGTAATCCAATCTTACTTTATTTCGTCCGTTTCAGATATTCTCCCACCTAGCCACGTACCAGGCGCATCTGAAGTACTCGAGAGCTCACGCGTCTGAAGAAGTATTCAAGTAAGTAAAATCGGCAACTCTCCATCGTAGGTTGTCTGGAAGAAAATCCTCTAAGCAATAAGCCCGCCAATTGTACTCTATCTTTGTAATTATTGTTTGTTTGTAGTACAATAAAGAATATTCTTATCTTATGTTATCTTATCTTTCTATATACTTGCTATATAATTAATTATATGATTGCTTTTAGTAATAAGGCCGCCATTTGTACTGTATCTCTTATATAATTTCTGTTACTGTAATTTCTGTGTACAATAAAGAATATTCTATTTATCTATCTATACTTGTGACGGAATATATTTTTTTCTAAAAGTCATTATATAAGTATTCAACTGAGTCAGCTCTGTAAAAAATACCCCATTTAGTTTCATTTTTAAATTAATAAGTAGTTATCTTTTTTCCATTTTATTCTGTCAGTTATTTAAGTTGCTTAAATAAAAATCTTTGTCCCCCTTTCCTAAAAACTATTATATAATCACCCATTATTCACAAACCAAAGGTTGACTGAAAGAAAAGGCCACTTTTACCACTTTGAAAAAAAAGCCTATAGGCTAACATAGAGAATTATTTAAAAGACAAAGAGATATCTGGTATAAAACAGTAGAAATTTTAAAAACCAATTTAGAGGCTAAAAATTCCACCCATGCCGGGATTCGAACCCGCGACCTCTGGCTATCCGTGCCAGCGCTCTTTCCAACTGAGCTAATGGGCGACTCACCGGCATCAGTGAAATTTCGAACCTCTTTACAACATTCTCTGTATTACGTACAGACAGCGACATCTGACTGAAGTAATTTGCATCACTTGCAGCCCCGAGTGTCTACTTTGCAGTAAGGTTTTACATCGGAATGATATCGCAGTACCCGCATGATTATATTATTTTTAATCAATTTTTAATGCACTAATCCGTGCTAAAGACAATTTTAAAAACCTATTTAGAGGTTACAAATTCCACCCATTTTAAAAACATATTTAGAGGCTAAAAATTCCACCCATGCCGTGATTCGAGCTCCCGACCTCTGGCTATCCGTGCTAGCGCTCTTTCCAACTGAGCTTATGGGTTTCCCGCCATGGGTGGAATTTTTAGCCTCTAAATATGTTTTTAAAATTGTCCTTAGCACGGGTTAGTGCATTAAAAATAAAAATAGTATAATTCCATCCATATCAAGATTGTTTACATTCACAGTGCCTATACGAATGGACTATTCTAGTAGTATATGCAAGGCACCTCAGCTTTTCGATTACTGTGGCAGGTTCCCGTGTCCGATGTGCAACCGCGGCTACCCCACCAAGGAACAGATGCAGGACCACTTCAACTACCAGCACCTGGGCAAGACTGCGCACAAGTGCCCTATCTGTGAAAAGGTGAGACTTCTTCACGGCGTTTTCCTTCGAAATTTGGCAGGAAGAAATACAGGGCTACTTCGACGAATCAACTATCCACAGTTAGAATAATGCCGCATCTGTGAAAAGGTGAGACTTCTTCACGGCGTTTTCCTTCAAGTCCAGGACTGTTCTTAATCAAGTGTCAACACTTGAAAAGGTACAAGGAACGAATGCAGGACAACTTCAACTACCAGCACCTGGGCAAGACTGCGCAAGAGGTGAGACTTCGTCACGGAGTTTTCCTTCACGACTGTGACTTCCAGACTTGCCAGGAAGAAATCCAGGACTACTTAAAATCAACTATCAAGACTTACACATCTGTGAAAAGGTAAGATATTTCCATTCACTGTGTCCCAGTAAGGTCAAATCAACTACGAGTTCAACTATGACTAAGAAGGCTCACCTTTTCACAAATGGGGCACTTATGCGCCCCCATCTGTGAAAAGGTGAGCCTTCTTCGCGACGTTTTCCTTCAAAGTCAGCCAGGAAGAAATCCAGGACTACTTCAAATCGACTATCAACACTTACATAACCTCACGCCTGTATCCCAGAAGGGTAGGCAGAGATCAGTGACTGCCACTTGCCACGATCCTGACAGATCGCTTCATCAACGTTCATAAGTCGCTGCATGAACGCACGCCGGTTTCGGATACTTTTTATCTTCACCTTTGCTAATACATCCCCTATTTGGGCGATGTATGTCCACCTGGGACGTCCCTTTCCAGCCCTTCCACTCACATTCGCAATATATATTTGTTTCGTCAATCTTTTTTCCTTCATCCTCTCCACATTTCCAAACCAACGCATCATTCCTTTCTCAATCCTAGTCACTACATCCTCTTTCAGTCCACAACGTTCTCTAATCAGACTATTGCGTATCCTGTCATTCAAAGTAACACTACACATACTTCTCAAGGACCTTATTTTCTACTGCATTAATTCTACTTTCTTGCTTTGACGGCCTCGGTGGCGCAGCGGTTTGGCAGGCTGACTGTAAAACCGAAGGTCTCGGGTTTGGTCCCTGGCCGGGTCAAACTAGGGAACGAACTTTTCTAGTTTGTCTTGGGTCTTGGATGTTATCTATGTATTTATTGTATTAAATCTATCGTCGAGTTAGCACCTGCAACACAAGTCATTTAGTTGTACTTAGTATAGGGCTAATGAGATCTACACTATTTTTATTTTTAATGCACTAACCCGTGCTAAGGAACAAATTTAAAAACCTATTTAGAGGCTAAAAATTTCACCCATGCCGGGATTCGAACCCGCAACCTCTGGCTATCCGTACCAGCGCTCTACCAATTGAGCCAATGGGTGACTCACGGCATCAGTGAAATTTCGAACCTCTTTACACTATTCTCTGTATTACGTACAGGCAGCGACATCTGACTTAAGCAAATTGCATTACTTACAGCCCCGACTACCTACTTTGCAGTTAGGTTTAACATCGGAACGATATCACTGCACCCACATGACTACACTATTTTTATTTTTAATGCACTAACCCGTGCTAAGGAACAAATTTAAAAACCTATTTAGAGGCTAAAAATTTCACCCATGCCGGGATTCGAACCCGCAACCTCTGGCTATCCGTACCAGCGCTCTACCTATTGGTAGAGCGCTGGTACGGATAGCCAGAGGTTGCGGGTTCGAATCTCTACCTATTGGTAAAGCGCTGGTACGGATAGCCAGAGGTTGCGGGTTCGAATCCCGGCATGGGTGAAATTTTTAGCCTCTAAATAGGTTTCTAATGAGATCTGTGTAATATGTCCATGAATATTTATTTATTTATTCTTTTGCCACATCCAAGTCTTGCTACCATACATAAGTGTTGGGACCAGCACGCCACTATGAATAGCCAATCTACCTCTTTTGGAGATGTTTCGGCTGCACACAGTTTCCCGCTTTTACTGTTATTTCTTTCTATATAACCTTCACACTTTCCATCCCTCGTAAACAAGCACCCCAGATAACAAGTCTACAGGGCACACGTCCTCTTTCAGAGAGAGATTATGGGCTTAATTACCAGGCGTGCCCACCGCGGATTGGTAGTTTCAAGCGCCGAGGTATTTGAACTCCACAGATAAGATAAGAATATTCTTTATTGTACACACCAGAAAATAATTACAGAGACAACGGTTACAAAGGAAGAGGTACAATCGGCGGCCTTATTGCTGATATCAATTTCTTCCAGGCAACCTTGAAGGTACCAGATACTCGGGTCTCCCTACCACAGATTAGATAATAGTTAAGATAATAGCAAACGGTGGTTCCTCGAGTCATTTACAACGGCACACCCATTGACTATACGACTACGGCCAGGAACCTAGGAGTGCTCTTTGACTGCCATCTTTCTTGGTCCACACATGTTAGTGAAGTCAGTCGGCGCGTCTTTGCAGCTTTCCATTCACTGCGGCGCCTCCAAAGTTTTCTCCCATTTAAAACTAAAATAACCCTTGCCCAATCTCTTCTTCTTCCTATCCTTGACTATGCGGATGTCTGCTACTTAGATGCCAATGAGGAGCTGCTAGACAAACTCGAACGATTACAAAATTTGGGTATCCGTTTCATATACGGATTACGTAAATTTGATCATGTGTCTCGTTTCCGTCATGAGTTAAAATGGCTCCCAATTCGTCTTCGCCGGAATGCACATATACTATCATTATTATATAAAATACTTAACAACCCCTCACCCCCCGCCTACCTCAGAGAAAGGTTTCAGTACCTACACTCTGGGGAAAGGCCAATTAGATCTGCAAACTCTCACCTTCTTAAAATCCCTGCTCATAATAGTGGCGCTTACGGTGACTCCTTCACGGTCCATTCGGTCAGGCTGTGGAACGCGCTGCCCCAAAAGATATGCGCTAGTCCCACTGCTGGTACATTTAAGAAGCGGTTGAAAGAGCATTATCTATCTTTGTCATAACATTGAGCTATATATTTATGTATTTATTTTTAGTTTACGTAGTTTATTTCTTTCTTTCATAGTTAGGTAGGTTATTCAATATTTATGTAGTATATTTTGTACACGTATATAGACCCGCTTTTACTGCTTCTCCGACTCTCTAAGGTTTGCTGGAAGAAATCTCTTTCAGAGATAAGCTCGCCTTTGTACATGTTATTTCTTATGTAATGCCCTGTTAAATGTTTCGTGTGCAATAAAGTATAATAATAAGATAAAAAATAGTAAGTGATAAAAAATGATAATTTAAAAAAACCTATTTAGAGGCTAAAAATTTCACCCATGCCGGGATTCGAACCCGCAACCTCTGGCTATCCGTACCAGCGCTCTACCAATTGAGCCAATGGGCGACTCAATTGGTTCAATTGGTAGAGCGCTGGTACGGATAGCCAGAGGTTGCGGGTTCGAATCCCGGCATGGGTGAAATTTTTAGCCTCTAAATAGGTTTTTTTTAAATTTGTTCCTTAGCACGGGTTAGTGCATTAAAAATAAAGTGTAAGAAATTATAATTCTTCATTTGTTGTTTTTACTATTACACCCATCCACTGCACAATAATTACGTGGTTTCGGCATTTCGAGTACCTAGTAAACCCGGGAAACGTGCGGTGCGAGCGCTCAGGCGGGCGTAGTGGCCCCTTGTGGGTTGTATCGTGGACGATACACCGAGCGGCAGGTATACAGGGTGTCTCATTCAAATCGGTCAGTATGGGAAAGTCTAAAACTATAAGACATACGAAGATCTGTTCTGAGGAACCATGTCATCGATTTTAATAACAAGAAAAACTACATTCATACATTTAAAAAAAACATCTGTACTCTTTTCGGGAATCGAACCCGGTTGTTTTGAAAAAAAAAACCTACACTATTTCTATTTAGATATCGATTGTGTAGGTCTTAAGCAGTAAATTTGCGAATTTGTAGTCGCAATACCACACGCTAACGGTGAAGAAAAACATCGTGAGGAAACCCGCAGCTTGGTTGGCTCCGCACGTATTGACTAGTCTTTCCTGTGGGCTAGGCCGACTAGGCTGTCAGGATGGTATAGGTGCTGGGCAAGCCTACACCATCTATAAAAACCATGACCCAGGCACTACAGCGTCGGAGTGGTCCCTTCACCCATCTAGTGTGAGTGAAGATACCACCGGACGCTGTATAAATCATCTCATTAAGTAGATGCAAAAAGGCCAATATTATTATTATTATTATAAGCAGTAAATGTCTGTATGAAACATGATGTCTAAAATAAATAAAATGCATTGTTTTCACATATTTTAATTTATTTTAGTAGGTGCTCGAAGTGACCGCCGACTTTTTCAATACAATATTCAACACGTTTAGGTAACGATCTTACGATTGCATTTTGTATGAAAATAATGCATTTTATTCATTTTAGACATCATGTTTCATACAGACATTTACTGCTTAAGACCTACACAATCGATATCTAAATAGAAATAGTGAAGGTTTTTTTTTTCAAAACAACCGGGTTGGATTCCCGAACGGAGTACAGATGTTTCTTTAAATGTATGAATGCAGTTTTTCTTGTTATTAAAATCGATGACATGGTTCCTCAGAACAGATCTTCGTATGTCTTATAGTTTCAGACTTTCCCATACTGACCGATTTGAATGAGACACCCTGTATAACGAAGTTTGTAAATTCTTGACGTTGAAATTAATGTGTTGTTTTCAGCCGATTGCATCACGGGCCAACGTCGACAAGCACATGCTTCGCGTCCACGGGGAGAAGAAGCAGAAGCCGCGGAATCACGCCTGCGAGCAGTGTGGGAAGACCTTTACTGTGAGTACCTTCTTCTTCAGGCTATATTAGTTCACTGCTGGACATAGCCCTCCCCTAATGAGCGCCATAGCGCATGGTTGTGCCATCATTTGGGGGGTAACGCCTACAATCCCCACGCTGGGCATGCGGGTTGGGATCGCAGTTTGGTGGAATTGTACTGCATAACATTTACATACAGGCACATATATTGCTTCTGGCCCGACACTAGTTACCCTTTGTCGTGGGAACCAGAAACAGCGACATCACAAGCATGTAAACTTCCAAGACCTGGGGTTATTTTTGTCCCCAGCCGGGGTTAGAACCTGGGAGCTCTTGCATGGTATGCAGATGCGCTACCGCTACGCCACTGAGGTCGTCAAAGAGAGATCAAAGATAAGAAGGAAGGAAGGGAGACCTTATGATACGACATCAACCCTTTGTACGCCCCCACTGCTAGGGCGCGGGTCCCTTCCTGCATCGCAGGAAGGTTGTAACGGCGCAAACCTCCTTACACCATTTTTTATATTTATTTTCTATCATTTTCAAAATTTAAAATTACGTCACCCACTTTTGAGATCTCCCTCATTTTTAGCGTTACTACTTTACATTTGGCTGCTTATCCTGTTTTTATTAAACTAGCTTAACTTCGTACCGCCTAACAGATTTTTTTAAACCATCCTCGTACTTCAAGGGGTATTCTAAAAAAAATATTAGCGAAATCCGTTCACCTGTTCTCGAGATTTGCGGCTGCCAACACATTCAGCGACTTATCTTTATATTATAGATGATAAGACATACTTTAAATGAAGTACAAGGTGGAAGTCGTTCTAATTTTGTTATTTATCAAAAGTTTTACATCACATTTACAAGCTTAGGCCATAAGATAAGATAAGATAAGAATATTCTTTATTGTACACTGGAAAAACAACAAATACAAAACAATTGCAAATATACATAGTACAATTGGCGGCCTTATTGCTAAAAGCAATTTCTTCCAGACAACCTTACGATGGAAAGTTGCTGAAGGAAATTAGAAAGACGGGTAGCCAGTGCAAATTTGAATATTGATACATACTTATACTTAATAATAATACACTTACATACCGTTACTTATATAAACTTATAATTTATTATTAACATACATATATATATATCTTATAATAAAGTTCTACATAAGACAAGGAAAGTACTAACCTACACACAAGAGGACAAAATTTTAACGACTATACTGATAAATAAAGATCACGAACTCTGCTTTTGAAGACAGCTGGGGAAGGAGAGCGCCTTATTGATTATGGCCATACTCCATGGTTTCATGTTTCGCAAGACACATGGCAGTTCATTAGGCCAAGTCGGAAGCCTTAGGGCGCCTTGAAAACTTCTGACAGTAAGACCAGCCACTAGTCTTGCAATCCGTACTTGGCCCCCGTGGTGGAGTATGGCGTATACCTTACTCAGGGAAGAGACCCGTGCCCCTCGGTGGGGACATACGAGGAATGGGTTGATGTTGTGTCTGGAATTCAAGCCAGTACAATGCATGAGTTCTATGTTTTATAATAATTATGAAAACTCGGGTTATTAAGTACTTTGAAAAGACTTCAGTTTGGAGTTTTTTTGGCCATGTTTTCTCCAAAGATTTTGAAATGGACACCTAGTTTGGATTGTAACGTTCATTAAGGCGCAGTTTCTGCGTTACATTGAATAAAATCTTTTTATTTCATTAAAGAATTTTAATAACAATAATGTTTAACTGCCTTTCTTCCTAGTGTGGGTGCCGCCAGTAAATGTAAACTTAGATTAGTTATATTGCAAATAAATATTTTTTTATCTCTTATCTTATCTTATCTTTCAGGACAAAAAAGCGCTCAACCAGCACGAGGTGATACATTCGGGCGATCGGCCGCTCTCCTGCGAGATTTGCCAGCAGACCTTCAAACAGAAGGCGTCCCTTTACACCCACAGGAAGCGAGTGCACAAAGTGTTCCCCAGCAAGCGGGTCGTGGAGTTCATGGACACCAAACCCGTGACGTAGATCGGAATTATGTATAATATAACATTTACATACAGGCACATACATTGCTTCTGGCACCACACTAGGATGCCCTGTGTCGTGGGAACCAGAAACAACGACATCGCAAACATGTAAACATCCAAGACCTGGGATTTGTTTTTGTTCCCAGCCGGGATTTGAACCCGGGACCTCTTGCATGGTAGGTAGATGTGCTACCGCTACGCCACAGAGGTCGACAGACATTTAGTAATGTATACCCTTGGCAGTCTCCTTCAAGGAGGAATTCCCGTGCAAATGTAGTTATCTCAAGGCTCCACGACGATAAAGGTGGCCTATTTGACAGTGTGAACAAAAAGTATTCATTAAATAAATTTGTATGCTAGTGGCACTTTTTCGAGCGCTACCGTGTTTCGCAGGGCACGTTAAGCCGTTGGCGCCGGCTGTCATGTAATGGCAGTCGTTAAGCCATGTCAGAGGCCTTATGGGCGGCTTTATAACTTCTGACAGTACCAGGCCTTACCTTCCTGCGATGCAGGAAGAGGCCCGTGCCCCAGCAGTGGAGCTATATAAGCGTCGAAGTAATCCCTTTAGAGGAACTGCATTTGTGGAATATTTTAAAAAGGAATTTAGCCTACAAAGTATGTGTGTATGTCTTATTCTATGTTCCCACACAACACCTTGAAATGATTTTGTTTTATAAAAAAACACCGTTAGTTTTTAAGAATTTAGAAATAAGTTAACTGTAAGTAAATTACTTGTCTAATTTTCGTCGAGACATATTGTCAGTGCGATTTCAAAATTGTACTAAGCTTGTATGTAATCAATATACTATTTTGTCAAATTTGTCTTTTAATTTTAATTATTAGTAGCCGACTTCCGTAGTGTAAGACGCCCTCCGACCAGGTTGGATGGCGATCTGCGAAAAACTGCCGGCAGTTGCTGGATGCGGCAAGCTGAAGACAGGGCGCTATGGGGCTCACTAGGGGAGGGCTATGTCCAGCAGTGGATTACATAATATAGCCAGAAGAAGAAGCCGACCTCCTATAGGAGATGGCACCACAAGAAGTAGCAATACCTCTCGCTAACGTGAAAGAAACATCGTGAGGAAACCCTAGTGTCTGAAGAGTTAATATACCTGGGGTATCTTCTACATTCTTTGCTGGGGCTGCTCGGGGCTGTAAGTGATGCAATCTACTTCAGCCAGATGTCGCTGCCTGTACATAATACAGAGAATAGTGTAAAGAGGTTCGAAATTTCACTGATGCCGGTGAGTCGCCCATTAGCTCAGTTGGAAAGAGCGCTGGCACGGATAGCCAGAGATCGCGGGTTCAAATCCCGGCATGGGTGGAATTTTTAGCCTCTAAATAGGTTTTTAAAACATTTTACAATCGTTTATTATTCCTTGTGTGGTCCAAACGCGTCGCTTTGTAAATGAGTCTCGTGTGAGTGAGGACAGCAACGTGATATGCGAAACTCTTTCTTTTCGAGGCGGCCTAACTTAATGGGGGCCAATAATGAAGGCATAATAAACGTTTGCAAAATATTTTAAAAACCTATTTAGAGGCTAAAAATCTCTGGTTAAAAAAAAACCTCTGGCTATCCGTGCCAGCGCTCTATCCAACTGAGCTAATGGGCGACTCACCGGCATCAGTGAAATTTCGAACCTCTACACTATTCTCTGTATTACGTACAGGCAGCGACATCTGGCTGAAGTAGATTGCATCATTTACAGCCCCGACTACCTACTTTGCAGTTACAGTTCTGCCAAACTCGATAAAAAATAGAGGTAAACAAACCAATTTAGGGTTATCACAACTCACGTTTTACAAATCTTCTATTGTTTACATGATTATAGCCTTTTACTTGCTAACTATTTATTAACAATTCCTATTGCAGCATATTTAACTAGAATCACTCAAATAACATGCATATTACCTTGTTATTTCAAAAAAGTATAAAAAATTCGACATTAATTTTACGCGACAGCCCTACAGAAAAAGAAACATGGATGAAATTCAGGTGTGACAAACATTTTGGGAAATTTAGTTTATGTCAACAGTTTAGTCGTTTGTCAATACGTGTAAATGGAATAAGTATATAGCATATATGTGTGACAAAATGGCACAAGACAAAAATATAGATTGCCCCCATATCATTGTGAATTAAATCCGATAGAAATCATATGGGGGCAAGTAACAGGCCATGTTGCTGCCAAAAATAAAACTTTTTAAATGGCTGAACTAAATAAAGGTCCTGTTAGGTGAGGCAATAAGTAAAATTACTCCAGCAGCATGGCAACGTTGTGTTGAACACTTAATTAAAGAAAAGAAGAAAACGCCGAATTTGATGGTATAATGGATGTCATTGATGAATTTATAATTCAAGTCTCCGGAGACACAAATTCATCCTCCTCTTTGGCCAGTGACAGTGATGATTAGTGTGAACATATGAATAAAAATATATACAAAGAACTTTCTTTTATTGCAATATTTGCAGTAGGTCCCAATCTACTCATTTTCATAGTAGCATCTATAGGTACTTATTAATATTATAAGGTTGAAGAGTTTGTATGTTTTTTGCTTAAGCGCGCTTAATTCTATTTGGAAAATCATGCGGCATGGCTCGCGTAGATGTTTGTTAAATCTGTGTTTCTAATTTCATATTTCAGTGTTGTCATATGTCATATTCAAATCGGTTACGCCTTTCACAATAAAATCATAAACATATAAACATAAATAAGCATTTTACATTAGTAGGAGGAACGATTATTATTTGTATGAAAACGATTTCTAGAAAAGGTTGTTAACATCTGCCTTTAAGGTGTAAACAAGTCGTTGCCTAGCAACGGTTTGTTTATCGCCATTCGTTATCGAATTTGGCTCAGGTATAGGTTTTAACATCGGAATGATATCGCTGTACCCACATGATTATACTATTTTTATTATTATCATGTGGCACGGGTTAGTGCATTAAAAATAAAAATAGTATAGTTTGTAAAATATGTTAGTGATTTTTTACTACCGGAAGAAGTTTAGACGAATAGATACGAGGGGCGGCTGAAAAGTTTTGAGCCTAAGGTATTAAAAATGCTGATAGAAATGTATAAAAAAATTATTTTTCAATGTAATCTCCCTCTATTTCAATACACTTCTTACATTTGTTTAAAAGAGCTTTTAACCCGGTAAAAAAATATTCGCCGTCTTTGCCTTCAAAATGCTCGTTTACGGCCGCCTTCATTTCTTCGTCACTGGAAAATCTTCGTCCTCGGAGGTCCTTTTTCAAATTTGAAAAAAGGAAATAATCACTAGGAGCCAGGTCTGGACTGTAGGGTGGGTGGTTGATTTCTTCAAATCCTGTTTCGGCGAGGGCACGTCTCGCAACTCGGGCAGTGTGCACGGGCGCATTGTCCTGCAAAAACAGGACTCCTTTCGCCAGTTTGCCTCTCCTTTTCTCGACAACCACTTGACGGACTTTTGTCAACAATACGGCGTAATAGTCTCCGTTCATTGTAGTATTTTTGGGAAGGTAGTCGATGAACAAAATTCCTTCGCAATCCCAAAAAACAGTGGCCATGAGCTTGGAAGCCGATCTTTCCACTTTGAATTTCCGTGGCGGCTTTTCTCCCTTTGCTATCCATTGCATTGACTCTTGTTTTGACTCCGGATCGTACTGCCGGATCCATGTTTCATCGACAGTGACGAGGCGAGAAAAAACATCGTCAGGATTATCGCCACAGATGTCCAAAAACTCCTTCGAAGTTGTGACTCGACGCTGCCTGTCCAGTGGCGTGAGCATTTTTGGCACCCATCGCGCGCACACCTTTTTCATGTGCAAATGATTGTGCAAAATGTCACCAATTCGCTCCTTGCTGATGCCTATGGATTCAGCTATCTGCCACATCTTGATTCGCCGATCTTTGAGAACAAGGTTTTTCACTTTTTCAATATTTTCTTCGGTAACGGCGGTGTTTGGACGTCCTGACCTGGGATCATCTTCGAGCGACTCCCTGCCGTGTTTGAATTCACGTGTCCAACGTTTTACGGTGGCAAATGAAGGTGCAGAATCCCCATAAACTGCAGACATTTCTTCAAATATTTTTGTCGGCGTTTTGTTCTTCTTGGTGAGGAATTTTATGACAGCTCTGTACTCCAATTTCGTGCAAAGCGCGGATGACTCAGACATGGTGTTGTTAAATGTTCAATTACTAGAAGCGTAATGATGATAATGACATGAAACTTGGTATTTATACTACTTAGAATACGCGCAATTAGTGATGCACATTGCGAGTCATTAGTGATTCTTAGAAGTACTTAGGCTCAAAATTTTTCAGCCGCCCCTCGTAGCTAGGGGTGGACGAAACGCATTCTCTCGAAGTAGGATCACTGTTACATCTTTTACAAACGTTTATTTTGTCTTATCAGCCACCATCAAGCGGCGTAACTTGATTGGCAAAAAATGAAAGCATAATAATCGTTTGTAAAATATGTCAAAGTGATTTTACATCCATCGGATAAACAAGTTTCGCACTTCACCTTCTTCTTCAGGATATAATTTTTATTATTCTTTCTGTATGATAGGAGTGCTATGTGATGTGCGAAACTTGTTCTTTCGGTGGAAGTAAAATCACTGTTTCTCTGAACGATAGGATTCGTAACGAATGCATCCGACAGAGAACCAAAGTTATCGACATAACTCAGAGCACACTGAGAATCAGCAAGCTGAAGTGGCAGTGGGCTGGTCATATCTCGCGAAGAATCGACAACCGTTGGAGTAAACGTGTTCTTGAGTGGAGACCGCGACTCGGCAAACGTAGTGTAGGACGCCCTCCGACCAGGTGGGATGACGATCTGCGAAAAACTACCGGCAGATGCTGGATGCGGCAAGCTGGAGACAGGGCGCTATGGCCCTCATTAGGGGAGGGCTATGTCCAGCAGTGGACTACATAATATAGCCTGAAGAAGAAAATCACTGTTACATCTTTGACAAACGTTTATTATAGGCCACCGTCGGGCGACGTAAAATCACTTTGACATATTTTACAAACGTGTATTATTCCTTGTGTGGTTCAAGTTCTAAGCTAGCATGTCGCTTTGTGAATGAGTCTAGTGTCGTGTAGAGAGCTCCGGGGTGGGCAAAGGATGTTCTTCTCGGGCGAAGTACTTATACATATTTTACAAACGTTTATTATTGGCCACCGTCAAGCGACGTAAAATCAGTTTCACACATTTTACAATCGTTTCTTATTCCTTCTCCAAGGGCCCAGTTCCGGGCTGACAAGTCACTTTGTGAATGAGTTTCGTGTGGGTATAGTAGAGAGCTACATGGTGGGCGAAGCCGGTTCTGTCGAGCGAAGTAAAATCACTTTGACACACTTTACAAACGTTTATTCTCGTCCACCATCAAGCGACGTAAAGTCAGTTTTACATGTTTTACAGTCGCTATTATTCCTTCTCCAAGGTCCAAATTGCGGGCTGGCGCGTCACTTTGTGAATGAGTCTCTTGTGGGTATAGAGTGCTCCGGGGTGGGCGAAGCGCGCGGGGCAGCCCTCAACGGCGCAGCGCAGCGGCCTCTCGCCCGTGTGCGTTCGGATGTGCGTGCGCAGGATCGAGTTGCACTAGGGGGCACAAAATTAGAGTAATTAAAAAGAGGATCATTATAAGTAACGCCTGGAGGAGGCAGGCAGCATAGTAAGTTGTCATTCAGCAAACTTGTCAACAGATTTGACAGTGTGAAAAAAGTGATATCAGTGATGACACTGATTCCATATTGTACGAGAGCGTTTTGGCGGCTTATTTTAAAAACTTTTTTTTTTCTTATATTTTTTTTTCATTACAGTGACTGAACGATTAAATTAGAGAGATTGAGCGAGTACAATTCGCACAGTCGCAAATCTTGCGGAAAAGGCGGGCGGGCGGTACAAAGAGTGAATGAATGAACGAATGAAGAATTTACCGTGAACTAGCGTCCGCAGGAGTCGCATATACTGTTGCACTGCCTTGTATCTTTTCAATGAATGACTGAATGAACGAATAAATAAATGAACGAATCAAGTACTCACAGTGAACAAGCGCAGTAATCGAAAATCCTGAAGCGCTGCCGCGACCGAGTGAATGAACGTGTGAACGAATGAAGTACTCGCCCTGAACCAGCATCTGCACAAATCTTGTCACGCGGCCGCGTGTCAGAGAGTCGCGAGTGAACGAATGAAGTATGCATCGTTAACCCGCGTCCGCATCTTGTCCAAATCTTGTTGCGTTGGCAGGTCTTTTCAATGAATAAAAGAATAAATAATAAGTGAATGAGTAAATAAATAAAAAAACCCATGAACCCAAAGATACTCACCGTGAACCCGCGTCCGCACAAATCTTGTCGCGGTGCGGCGTGTCTTTTCAATGAATGAACGAGTGAACTAATGAAATACTCACCGTGAACCCGCGTCCGCACAAATCTTGTCGCGGTGCGGCGTGTCTTTTCAATGAATGAACGAGTGAATGAATGAAATACTCACCGTGAATCCGCGCCCGCAGTAGTCGCACATCTTGTCACGCGGCCGCGTGTTTTTCTGGTGCACCATCTTCATGTGCTTTGTCAGTTGACCCTTATTGAGAAACGACTGCAATAGGAGAATACAATTAAAGCATCTGTCGATTTTTTTTTACAGCTATTTGCGTGACGACAGTTTAAAGATATTAGGGGAGAGTACATATTAAAAGGATTTAAAACACTGATTTAGAAAAAAAACATGAGATTACCAATATTATTTTCAATAAAATAAAAGATTATAATACTGCTTTCAGCCATTTTAACTGAAACACCAATAACACCGCGTGACGTCACGCTTAGGTTAACATTGGTAAACTTCACCCGTGCTTTGTTGTGACTACTAGTAATTACGATGTCTGTTAACCTGGGCGTGACGTCAGATTCGACGCCATGACACTGCGAGCTGTTTTCCCGCAGATTTAAACTAATTTTAGAAAAATGGCGTTAAACTTAGTTTATTGGTGAAATATAGGTTTTTTTGTAATAAATAAGTGTACCCCCACATTACGGAGGAGGATTTAAAAATCTTTCGTCATGCCTGTTAGGGCTCTGATGGTTCTTCTTCGGTCCTTTAACTCCTAGGAGAGCATAGGGCATAGGATCGACCAGGCCTCTTGGTCTATTGATCTTTTCCATGTGGTCTTTGGTGGTCCTCTCTCGTTCGCCCAAGGGTCTGTCCTGATGGTTCGACATCCCTACTGTATGTCCTCAATGCTGGGGCACGGGTCTCTTCCTGCATCGCAGAAAGGTTAGTGTGCGATTATGTGATTTCAGCTTGCCTGAATTTTCAGTATAACGCTCCTTTCTTTGGGGATGAAGGCCTTTTCAATGAAGCTTGTAATTTAAGCAAATATAATATTAAAGTTTTAATTAGAAAATAAATTACAACAATGCAAGTAAAGGCAGAGATAGTTGTCGTCGAACAGGCGGAATCGTTAGATATGTGTGTGTCCCGCTCCCCTCCCTCCTCGTCCCGCAGACATCCAACGTTGCTCGAAGGCGCCGCTAGATGGCGTTAGTTGTCGCTCGCTGACAGTTAGGCCTTACTCCACCACGGGGGCCAAGTCCGAGTTGGTGGAGGATTGTAAGACAGTGGCGGGCCTTACTGTCAGAAGTTATCAAGCCGTCTATAAGGCCTCCGACATGGCTTAACGACTGCCATTACATGACAGCCGGCAACAACGGCTTGCGAAACACGGAAGTGCTCGGAAAAAACGCCACTAACGGTAGTCACGGGACGGTCACTCATCCTGCACCTGACCGCGCCTGTTGTTGCTGAACTCAAGTTCTTCTTCAGGCTATATAAGTCCACTGCTGGACATAGCCCTCCCCTAAAGAGCGCCACGTTGTGCTATCATATGGGGTAATGTCCATAATCCCCACGCTGGGCATGCGGGTTGGGGATCGCAGTTCGGTGAAATTGTACTGCGGGGGGCGCTGCTGCCCACCCCCCGGTTTGTGTCCCTTAGTCGCCTTTTACGACACCCGCGGGAAGAATTTGGGTTGGTGCTATTCTCTAGGCCGACACCACACAGCAAACTCAAGTGATAGATTCCAATCGCTCGGCCCGAGTGCCTTGATGGTCATTGTACGACAACCCAGTGGTAAAAGTCTCTCACTGTGGCGAGCACATGTCAACTCTGCGCGCGCACTACAAACTCCAACATTCCTGCATCGCGCAATCAAAGTGTTTCAATGACATACCATAAATATAACGTTCGACTAACAACAGTTGGACCGGCCGTCCCCAGGCATACGATCTGCCTGGCGGGAAATTTCCCTTTACAGTGGAAGAGCACGATCACCCGCTCTTCCCTATACTCACCTTGTTCCCGCAGAGGTCGCACTTGTACTTAGTGTCCTTGAGATGGACGTAGCTGATGTGGTCCTCCAAAAGCGACTTGACGTGATAGCTCTTGGAGCACTCGTCGCATTTGTATCTGTCGCGGTGAGAAACATACCTATTACGACTGTGATCTGGCAATATTATTCAGAATAGTATATTTCATTACAAGTGCGGAAAGGCTGTCATTGAAAAGAGTTCCGACAAATGTCTACCCGAGCCGAGGCGCAGCCGAAGGCGAGGGTTGACAGTCGGAACAAGTTGCAATGACGGTTCCGCACGTGTACTGAACGACTATTTTTAATACAGTTGCGAAAAAATTAAGCAATTTAATAAAGAAAAAAATATTTGGAAAATGGCGCCAACCGTAAAAAAATATAAGCAGAGAATTTTTTTCTTCACACTTTCTAGTAGGCAAAGGGAACTATGCCCAGAAAGCCAAGTCTTCAGTAGATTTTTTTTTATTGATATGAAATGAAAATGAAATTTAATGAGATGAAATTAAATGAAACCTAACTTAACTCATTCAATCAAATCATTAAATCTGATATTGAAACAAATTAGTAGCTCACAAAAACTTCTATGATTTTTTTTAGTAAAAACTTCATGGATGGTTATTCTTTTTAATAGACATTATTTTGACAGTTGGGAAAGAGAACGCACGAGTGCGGGAAAGGTAAAAAAAGCACGAGTGTGTAATAGCCCACATCCCGCTTTGAGCAACTGTATTAAAAATAACATTGTAGAAACGAGGCGCGGCGCCCCTTACAGACGTTCCGCGGTCGGGTCTCCTCACGGTACTAACCTGTCTTCGCTAGTTTTCAGAAATAACATTGTAGAAACGAGGCGCGGCGCCCCTTACAGACGTTCCGCGGTCGGGTCTCCTCACGGTACTAACCTGTCTTCGCTAGTTTTCAGAAATAACATTATAGAAACGAGGCGCGGCGCCCCTTACAGACGTTCCGCGGTCGGGTCTCCTCACGGTACTAACCTGTCTTCGCTAGTTTTCAGAAATAACATTATAGAAACGAGGCGCGGTGCCCCTTACAGACGATCCGCGGTCGGGTCTCCTCACGGTACTAACCTGTCTTCGCTAGTTTTCAGTCATAGAAACGAAGCGCAGCGCCCTTAGTGGCATTCCGCGGTCGGGTCTCCTCACAGTAGTGAACTCTCGTCGCTGTTTTTCCGAAATAATATTATAGAAACGAGGCGCGGCGCCCCTTACAGACGTTCCAGGGTCGGGTCTCCCCACAATACTAACCTACCGTCGCTAGTTTTGTGAAATCTATATAAATAAAACGTATAGTCCTGACTGACTCACTCATCAACGCCCAGCCCAAGGTTCCTAGGTCCAACGGGACCTAGGAAGCTGAAATTTTGCACAGAGGGTCTTTATATAATGTAGGCACGGAATAAGATCGGTTTTTTTTTTAATTTAACCCCTAAGGGGGCGAAAAGGGTTGCCAGAATTTGTATGGGAGGTATAAAGAATGTTGTCTAATTTTCTTGAAACTTAAAATAAATACTCTTTAACACAATTGAACACGTGTTTCGCCGTTTTTCTAAATGTAACCCTTAAGGGGAGTGAACGGGGTTGCAAAGAAAGTCCACGCGGACGGATCTTCCCACGGTACTAACCTGTCGTCGTTAGTAGAGCGGTGCTTGAGTGAGGTGCGCAGATGTGTCTCCAAGTTGCGCTGTGATTTGAACCAGGCGCCACATTTCTCGCAGAACGCTCTTTCGCTGTGAATTAAAACATATACGCACATAGGTGTATAATATTTCTAAAATGTTATTTTTAATACAGTTGCTAAAAGCGGGATGTGGGCTACTATTACACACTCGTGCTTTTTTTTTACTTTTCCCGCACATAAGTAACATTAAGAGCGTTTTGGTTTAGCTGTAAGTTCTTATTGTATATACCAAATAAATAAATAAACGAACGAACGAACGAACGAACGAACGAAGGAACGAACGAACGAACGAACGAACGAACAAACAAACAAACAAACAAACAAACAAACAAACAAACAAACAAACAAACAAACAAACAAACAAACAAACAAACAAACAAACAAACAAACAAACAAACAAACAAACAAACAAATAAATAAATAAATAAATAAATAAATAAATAAATAAATAAATAAATAAATAAATAAATAAATAAATAAATAAATAAATAAATAAATAAATAAATAAATAAATAAATAAATAAATAAATAAATAAATAAATAAATAAATAAATAAATAAATAAATACATGAATGAATGAATGAATGAATGAATGAATGAATGAATGAATGAATGAATGAATGAATGAATGAATGAATGAATGAATGAATGAATGAATGAATGAATGAATGAGTGAATGAGTGAATGAGTGAATGAGTGAATGAGTGAATGAGTGAATGAGTGAATGAGTGAATGAGTGAATGAGTGAATGAGTGAATGAGTGAATGAGTGAATGAGTGAATGAGTGAATGAGTGAATGAGTGAATGAGTGAATGAGTGAATGAGTGAATGAGTGAATGAGTGAATGAGTGAATGAGTGAATGAGTGAATGAGTGAATGAGTGAATGAGTGAATGAGTGAATGAGTGAATGAGTGAATGAGTGAATGAGTGAATGAGTGAATGAGTGAATGAGTGAATGAGTGAATGAGTGAATGAGTGAATAAATAAATAAATAAATAAATAAATAAATAAATAAATAAATAAATAAATAAATAAATAAATAAATAAATAAATAAATAAATAAATAAATAAATAAATAAATAAATAAATAAATAAATAAATAAATAAATAAATAAATAAATAAATAAATAAATAAATAAATAAATAAATAAATAAATAAATAAATAAATAAATAAATAAATAAATAAATAAATAAATAAATAAATAAATAAATAAATAAATAAATAAATAAATAAATAAATAAATAAATAAATAAATAAATAAATAAATAAATAAATAAATAAATAAATAAATAAATAAATAAATAAATAAATAAATAAATAAATAAATAAATAAATAAATAAATAAATAAATAAATAAATAAATAAATAAATAAATAAATAAATAAATAAATAAATAAATAAATAAATAAATAAATAAATAAATAAATAAATAAATAAATAAATAAATAAATAAATAAATAAATAAATAAATAAATAAATAAATAAATAAATAAATAAATAAATAAATAAATAAATAAATAAATAAATAAATAAATAAATAAATAAATAAATAAATAAATAAATAAATAAATAAATAAATAAATAAATAAATAAATAAATAAATAAATAAATAAATAAATAAATAAATAAATAAATAAATAAATAAATAAATAAATAAATAAATAAATAAATAAATAAATAAATAAATAAATAAAATAGGAATGTTACTAAGTTACCTCGATCTGCAGAATAGGCAGTAATTTATCACCAATTATTTTATTAATTATTAATATGTAAGTAGTCGTGATTAGTTATTTTCTTCAATGTGTGTCTAGACTCGGTCTAGATTACGATGAGCCTTTGCGATTTTTGATGGTGACCCACAGTCCTGCGTATAGCTGCCTCGTCCAGGGTTGAAGTTATGGAAATTCGCTTGTTCCAACAACATTCGCTTTCTTTAATTCAGTTTTTACAGAATAAAATTACTTAAGGTGATTAGCGTAGTTAATAATGACACGTTGCTGTCATTATTAACTACGCTAGCCACGTGGCAAATTACATAAGGTGGCTAGCGTAGTTAATAATGACACGCAGGTAATAATGACGCGTAGTTAATAATGACACGTAGCTGCCGTAGACAACCACTTCTAGAAGCCTTTTATTTGATTGGCGGACCGTCGATCTCTTGTGACGCCGTCGATGTGTGCTCCTCCCATTGGTCGCTTGCAGTCGAGCCTCGTCAGGGCCCTGCCGACGCACTAGTTCAGATGTGTAGACAATATCCACGTGGCAAATTACATAAGGTGGCTAGCGTAGTTAATAATGACACGCAGGTAATAATGACGCGTAGTTAATAATGACACGTAGCTGCCGTAGACAACCACTTCTAGAAGCCTTTTATTTGATTGGCGGACCGTCGATCTCTTGTGACGCCGTCGATGTGTGCTCCTCCCATTGGTCGCTTGCAGTCGAGCCTCGTCAGGGCCCTGCCGACGCACTAGTTCAGATGTGTAGACAATATGTATGTACGTATAATTATTATATCTATTTATTTGTTTATATATATGTATTATTGGTTGTGTAGGTTTATCATATTTTTATTCAGACCCCCCCCCTTGCCCCTGTAGGTTTAAGTTAATGTATCTCTTTTGGGGACTCAATACTTAAAACTTCCTGACATTTTGTTAGATATTTAGATTTCTGTAAGTTTGTCTTTGTGTTAACTGTTAACTACTTGTATTTCCACCGTCACCCGTTTGTATTTTCTGCTGATTGTTGTATTATGTTGCGTGATTTTGTGTTTTTGAGTATTGTGTCGTCAAATAAATATATTTTTTCTTTTCTTTTCTTCTTTTCTATCTCCCTATGTTTATGTAAGTTTATTATTGTATTCCACCTTCTTTTTCTGCACTACCCTTTGCCAGTCTCTTCAACACCAAAGGTTTGCTGGAAGAGAATGCTTCTTGCATTAAGCACGCCCTTGTACATTTACTCATGTAATTAGTGCAATAAAGAATTAAAATAAAATAAATAATAATACCCTGAAATCTCTAACCTACTAATATTATACTCGTAAACGCGAAAGTTTTTCAGTATGGATGTTTGTTAGTCTTTCACGTAAAAACTGCTTTTATAGTAGAATTTTTCTCTGTCTCAATATTTTTTTGTGTCTGTGGACTGTGTATAGATGTTTGTTTCTGCGGACTGTAGACAACAGTACTCACGCGGGCGTCTCCTTGTGATAGTCGGCCTGGTGGGCGCTAAGCGCAGAGCCAGACGCGTAGAACTGACCCCAGCAAATTTTATAGTAGATTTTTTCATTGCCTCATATTTTTATCTCTGTGGACTGTGTATAGCTGTTTGTTTCTGCGGACTGCTCAAAACAGTACTTACGCGGGCGTCTCCTTGTGATAGTCGGCCTGGTGGGCGCTAAGCGCAGAGCCAGACGCGTAGAACTGACCCCAGCAAATTTTATAGTAGATTTTTTCATTGCCTCATATTTGTCTCTGTGGACTGTGTATAGCTGTTTGTTTCTGCGGACTGCTCAAAACAGTACTTACGCGGGCGTCTCCTTGTGATAGACAGCCTGGTGCGCGATGAGTCCGGAGCGGGAGGCGTACAGCTGAGCCCAGCTAATTTTATAGTAGATTTTTTCTCTGTCTTAATTTTTTTTGTTTTTGTTGACTGTGAACAGCTGTTTGTTTCTGTCGACTGTAGACAACAGTACTCACGTGGGCGTCTCCTTGTGATAGTCGGCCTGGTGCGCGCTGAGCGCAGAGCGAGACGTGTAGAATTGACCCCAGCTAATTTTATAGTAGTTTTTTTTTTCTCTGTCTCTATGGACTGTGTACAGCTATTCTGTGGACTGTTCACAGCAGTACTCACGCGGGCGCCCCCTTGTGATAGTCGGCCTGGTGCGCGCTGAATCCGGAGAGAGACGTGTCAGAATTGACCCTAGCAAATTTTATAGTAGATTTTATGACAGACTCAATTTTTTTTTCTCTGTGGACTGGGTATAGTTGTTTGTTTCTGCGGATTGTAGACAGCAGTACTCACGTGGGCGTCTCCTTGTGATAGTCGGCCTGGTGCGCGCTGAGTCCGGAGCGTGACGCGTACAGCTTACCACACGGCTTGCAAGCGAATTCTCGCTCTGAGCGATGGTGTAGCGTACTGGGAGAGAGAGGAATTGCGTGAGAGGTAGGCACAGTATACGAAGAGGTAGAAAAAAGTTAAAATTACTTTGCTGAATTCCGCCAAAAATCCCACAAGCACCATGCGGTTAGCTAATGCACCGCCCTCCCTCACACTTTTTCAAGCAGAAGCAAGACACGAACACACCACCACCAACACCAATACTTGTGTGAGAAAACACGCGACGCGTTTCGCCTCTAACACGAGGCATCCTCAGGCTCCCAAATGCAAGTGACCGTCTCCGCCAAAACGCTCCATTTAAATTGCGTCATCGGGGGGAGGGGCGGCCTAGCCTATAAATACGGAGCGTTTTGGCGGAGACGGTCACATTGTGTAGAGGTTCGAAATTTCACTGATGCTGGTGAGTCGCCCATTGGCTCAATTGGTAGAGCGCTGGCACGGATAGCCAGAGGTTGCGGGTTCGAATCCCGGCATGGGTGAAATTCTTAGCCTCTAAATAGGTTTTTAAATATAAACTCTTCTAAGCGGACGCTCCGCTAGGGAGCTCCGCTGTGCGCCCTCCTCGGCCTCGAGGGGGGTCGCTCCCGATGTGGGTTAAGGGGTCTTTAGGACCAAAACCAGTCCCAAGGTGGTGCTTAGTGGGTAGGCGCACTTCTTGTGAGTCCCACATTGGCAGCACGGCCGGGTCCGTGCTGTTATGCATGAGCATTCACCACCTCCCTCCCCCGTGTCCTCCGGAGGGTGCCCTTTATAGGGCTAAAAAAAAAGCCCCGCAGTCAGTTACTAATTGGCCTTTTTGCATCTACTTAATGAGATGATTTATACAGCGTCCAGTGGTATCTTCAATCACACTAGATGGGTGAAGGGACCACTCCGACGCTGTAGTGCCTGGGTCATGGTTTTTATAGATGGTGTAGGCTTGCCCAGCACCTATACCATCCTGACAGCTCAGTCGGCCTAGCCCACAGGAAAGACTAGTCGCGGGTTTCCTCA
This sequence comes from Yponomeuta sedellus, assembly GCA_934045075.1. NCBI lineage: Eukaryota > Metazoa > Arthropoda > Insecta > Lepidoptera > Yponomeutidae > Yponomeuta > Yponomeuta sedellus. The sequence continues at coordinate 724,650 of OW203750.1, read as the reverse complement.
CGATGTTTTCCTTCACAGTTAGCGTGTGGTATTGCGACTGCAAATTCGCAAATGTACGTAACTTTGAAATTAAACAAAGTCATTGGTACATGCCCGCACTCGGGATCGAACATGGGGCTCTCGCTTGCCAGTCTATAGTTCTACCCACTGAGCTACCACACTCTGATTACTAATTGAGAGTTGATAAATACGAACGATCAAGTAAAGTTGAAAAGTTGTAAGAAAAGCGAATTGAACTGTGATTGAAGATTAATAAACGGATAGTTTGGAAAGTTTAACGCGTTTTTATACAGTCCATTAAAGATGTGTATTTTTAAGATTTGATGAAATTGTATAAATTGATTGTGTATCTGAACAATTTAATTAATTTTGCATTGTTTGTTTATGTTAATGTCGATTTTCTTCTGTTTCGTCGTGTTATTTCTATTTAACCTGCTGTATTAGGTGGAAAACCTGTATGGGCGGAGTTTATAATGAAATAAAATAAAAAATCCTTTTCCCTTTAACTTACAGCATGTGATTTTTCAATATCGAAGCGTTGATGAAGGTCCGGCCGCATTCTGTGCACTGAGGCTTCGCTTTGTGCTTGTCCAAGTGATATCGGTACATGCGCAGTTTCCTAAAACAATCAGGACAAGGAATATAGTCACGGCTCTCGTGCCCTAGTGGAACCGAGTGATTCTTCTTCTTCAGGCTATATTATGTAGTCCACTGCTGGACATAGCCCTCCCCTAATGAGCGCCATAGCGCCCTGTCTTCAGCTTGCCGCATCCAGCATCTGCCGGCAGCCTATATAGTGATTGGATTCAATTAATTGCGCAACAACAGGCGCGGTCAGGATCAGGATGGGTAACCATCCCGTGACTACCGCTAGTGGCATTTTTCCGAGCGCTCCCGTGCTTCGCAAGGCACGCTAAGCCGTTGGTGCCGGATGTCTTGTTATGACAGTCGTTCAGCTATATTAAAGCCTTAATGGGCGACTTGATAACTTCTGACAGTAAGGCGCGCCACTGACATACAATCATCCACCAATACGGCCTTAGGCCCCCTAGTGGAGCGTGGCCTAACCTTCCTGCGATGAAAGAAGAGACCCGTGCCCCAGCAGTGGGGACATACAAGGGTTGATAACGATAACGTAGGCAAGACGAGGGAGTTTTCTCCCCAAGGGACAATAGTCCCTGAATGGTAAAAAATGTCCTCCGAGTACTTGTTGCGGACTCAACGCCTACGGTGTGTGGTCATTTTTTCCCCGGTAATTGAGTGAAGCGTACGCTATGAAAGCAAATATTTTGATGTTACATTGCGTTGTAATTTACATGAAGTTGAAAAAGAAAAGGCGTTTTAAAAGTAAACAACGAACTTTCGTCCAGTCCGGTCTCTAGATGTCCTCGGTAACTTTAGGGACTTTTTGTACGGGGTACTTTAAGTCCTTCGTGTGCGTTATTCGATACAATTTATAAGAGATCTATATCGACGGACAAAGAAGTACCCGGGGGATAGTGCCTCGTCTGCGCATAGGAAAACTAAAGAGAAACTAAGAAAAACGCTAATAATAGATTTAATGGAAAGTGTATGCAAGAAGCGCTCGTGGCCTAGGCGAACCGATTGATTGGAATCAATCACGTGGTTAAGCAACACAGGCGCAGTAAGGTACGGGATGGGTGGGCGCCCCGTGTCTACCGCTAGTGGCATTTTTCCGAGCGCTTCCGTGCTTCGCAAGGCACGTTAAGCCGTTGGTGCCGGCTGTCATATAATGGCAGTCGTTAAGCCATGTCAGAGGCCTTATGGGCGGCTTGATAACTTCTGACAGTAAGGCCCGCCACTGTCTTACAATCCTCCACCAACCCGGACTTGGCCCCCGTGGTGGAGTATGGCCTAACCTTCCTGCGATGTAGGAAGAGACCCGTGCCCCAGCAGTGGGGACATATAAGGGTTGATAACGTATGCAAGACAATGGCATGAGACAGTGTAGTTGACAAATATGTGACATTAGAAAAAAATATATTAATAAAAAGGTCCGCAACAAAACCCAAGGGGAGAAATGGGGTGGTGCTATTCTACTCAGCCGACACCATACGGCAAAGCTACTTAAATTTAGATAAGATAATTTTTTATTGAATTAATTTTACAAGATACACGGTACAGTAATAGGTAGGTACAGTGCTGCACAAGAAATAAGTCTCGCGGATGTACCTGCGCAGATGACCAAATTTTTGATGTGCGGCAAGTTGATCGACCAATCATATAGTTTCATTTTATGGCAGGCCGCGCGCCTTTGTTGCCATTGGTTGATTCAACGTCATCGATGCAGGTGACTATTAGTTTGGCAATATTAGCGTGAGCGAAATAGGTAGCGCTACTGCGGCAATCAATTCTGCACCTTAACCGTATCGGTTAAAGATCATGTTGAATGTACTAATAGCTTCGGGTACTTTCGTTACACTTCTTCCTAGTCTGCGCGAACGTAGATTCCCGAAGGGACTTTTATGATGTGTAGTACTGTATATATTTATTATTATGGCATAGTTGGTCCAGAATGGTATTCACAGTAGGCAAAAAACCTGTGTTGTGAATACCAGCCGTTCTCCGAGTGTAAAACTAATATAAGAAAACAATATGGGTATCTCGACGAGTGCCGCGTGAGCGCATCAACAAGATACGTTTAATTACTGTTAAACGGATTTGTTACTGATCGGAGTGCTTAGTGCGAGTTTCACAGATCCAATCGAATAACTTTACTACCGCGTTAATCGAGCATTGAGTAGTGAGTATGAGTAAGTAAACCGTTCGAACTGGCAAAACGCTGTCACAGTACAACTCGCACTCGCGTTTATTCGTGTTTTGGCTGGTAAACGTGTTCACTTCTCAACGTAAGCCATTACAACTCGCACTCAGCAATTAGGGATGCAATGTTTTTTTATGATCGGTTTTTATTTTATATTCTGATAGTAGACGTAATTTTAAGAAACTAATTTCTTTTTTTTCGTGATTTATCGAGTTTATCATTGTTATTTAATTAAAATGAATATTATTCGGCGTGACGTCATATGTTACATACTATGAGTGTAGGTAGAGTTCGCGATTGGATTTGTCTGTGGTTTAGTGTAAAAAGACAAATGTTTGACAGATGAAGTTGACAGGCCATTGGTAGATTTTCCACAGAATAACTACCACCACAGACGATTTAACATGTGACGTCATCATAGAGGTCATATGCAGGGCATTTAAATATTATTATTTACTTAAAATAATGCTCATCCTTTATGATAAAAATCGCTTACATTAAAAATACTGTAGTTTCGATGCTAAGCTCGAAATGGTTTTCGATTCAGGCAGTTCACTTTTTTTTTTGCATCCCGAATTATAATTTCCATACTTGTCGCTAGGTGGCGCTTCCTCGATGCCATAGAAATATGAGTTTACGTTAGCGCGATCGAGTAGTCAAAAAACTCCCACTAAGCACTCGGGAGGCGGCCGGCTGACCGGTGCAGTACTCACTCGCTGGTGAAGTCGCAGTGCGGGCAGCTGAAGAGCCGCGGGCGTAAGTCAACGCCGTGCCGCTCGCGGCAGTGGCTGCGGGCACTCTCCACGGTCACCACACGCTTGCCGCACTTCAGGCACTCGTACCTACAACACAAGGGGGCTTTAAGTTCGCACTACAGGATATCAGAGAACAGCACCAACCCAATTCTTCCCGCGGGTGTCGTGAAAGGCGACTAAGGGACACACACCGGGGGCGAGCAGCAGCGCCCCCTGCAGTGCAATTCCACCAAACTGCGATCCCCAGCCCGCATGCCCAGCGTGTGGATTATGGGCATTACCCCCTATGATAGCACAACGTGGCGCTCTTTAGGGGAGGGCTATGTCCAGCAGTGGACTAGTATAGCCTGACGACGACGACGACAGGATATAGGATATTTCCATTTTTAACTAGCTGTCGATTCTTTAAAAAAAAATTATTTATCTCTCCGTAAGAACCATCCTCATACTTCAAGGAATATTCTAAAAAAGAATTAGCGAAATCGGTTCAGCTGCTCTCGAGATTTGAGCTTACCAACACATTCAGCGATTCATTTTTATATTATAGAAGATAGATGAAGTGTTCTCTATTTATCTATAGGTCCTACAATACACGTGCTTTTTACACTGTTCTCTCTTTAAGGGAAGCCCTCACCTTGTGCCCTCTCCAGGGTCACCACACCATTGTCGCACTCTAGGCAATCGTACCTTCTGTTGAATATTTAAATTTAAAGATGTCTCCGTAAACATAATTTTGTTTTCACCTTTCGCCGTGTGGTGGCGCTGTTGTGCTCTCTTGGCAAAAAGACTGTACTCTTGGAAATGTTATAAACCCTTGTATGTCCCTACTGTTGGGGCACGGGTCTCTTCCTGCATCGCAGGAAGGTTGGGCCACACTCCACCACGGGGCCAAGTCCGGGTTGGTGGAGTTGTGTAACAATGGCAGGCCTTACTGTCAGAAGTTATTGAGTTATCGGCTACTGACATGGCTTAACGACTGCCATTACGTGACAACCCTACTTTTGACAGGTCTAAGTTAAGTCTCATTCATTGTCCATCTAACTAAATTATGTTAGAGCTGTGTGCTTCTTGTGATTTAATTAAATAAAATAAATGACAGTCGCCTAACCCTCCTGCGATGCAGGAAGAGACCCGTGCTCCAGCAGTGGGGACATAGTGTTGAAATCGTATCGTAAATGGCAGTGGCTTACCGCTTGGTATGTCTCCGCATGTGGTCTCTGTACGAAGGTTCCGTTCCCAACACAGAGAGGCAGGTCTCACACTTGAAGCCGTCTTTCTGGAACCAAAAATGGTTGAAATCGCCGTCAGCAGAAATCGGCTACTTGACTCGTATCACATTTGACGCGATAAATGAATATAACGTGAGAAACTGAAATATACTGACTTTGATAAGTAAGTATGTACAGTCTATTTATTCTTACTTGTCCAATTTAGTAAACAAAATTCTAACTTTAAAATTGAGATATTTTCTCGCGAATTCATGCACTATGTTTATAAAATTGGCAGCGTGTTATCTAAAAGAGTGTTCCAAAATACTTCATTTATGGAAATATGGCAGTTTTGGACTAAAAAGTTACAGTTTACGGGTAGAATCTTGTTTACTAAATTGGACAAGTAAGAATAAATAGACTGTAGGATGGCTGCAAAATTTGCAAATAAAAAAAAACACCTTTAATTCGGAACGGTGAAAACGCTATCCGCCATATTGAAAGCATCTTTGGTTTGTAAACAAACACCTGTCAGCCAGAGCCAGCGGACATTGATTTTTACAGGACTTACATCACATAAATACACCCGACTTTCAGTCGATAAAGTATCGCGGTCTCTTTTGGAAAGTTTGAGCCAATTTTTTCGTATGTTTATTTCTTATCCCGGTTGTCTTTATTAACATGTTTTTGCATTCTCGAACAATGCAATAATGATAATTGCTATATTTTACATGTAAACTCGATGAAATCATAGTTGCGTTGTTGTTATTTCACTATTCTCACAGATCAATCACAGATGTTGAATGACAAACTTTGTTTATAAAGTCTTCAGGTCTTCAAACCAAAGACGAAAATGGCTGACAGCATTTTTGGCTGTTTAGCAAAGCAAAGTAATTAAACTTGTCCTTAGCACGGGTTAGTGCATTAAGAGTAAAAATAGTATAATCATGTGGGTACAGTGATATCATTCCGATGTAAAACCTAACTGCAAAGTAGGTAGTCGGGGCTATAAGTGATGCAATTTACTTAAGCCAGATGTCGCTGCCTGTACGTAATACAGAGAATATTGTTAAGAGGTTCGAAATTTCACTGATGCCGGTGATTCGCCCATTAGCTCAGTTGGATAGAGCGCTGGCACGGATAGCCAGAGGTCGCGGGTTCGAATCCCGGCATGGGTGGAATTTTTAGCCTCTAAATAGGTTTTTTAAAAAAGCAAAGTATGCCGGTGAGTCGCCCATTAGCTCAATTGGAAGAGCGCTGGCATGGATAGCCAGAGGTCGCGGGTTCAAATCCCGGCATGGGTGGAATTTTTAGCCTCTAAATAGGTTTTTAAAATAGTCCTTGGCACGGGTTAGTGCATTAAAAATAAAAATAGTATAATCATGTGGGTACCGTGATATCATTCCGATGTAAAAACCTAACTGCAAAGTAGGTAGTCGGGGCTATAAGTGATGCAATTTACTTAAGCCAGATGTCGCTGCCTGTACGTAATACAGAGAATAGTGTAAAGAGGTTCGAAATTTCACTGATGCCGGTGAGTCGCCCATTAGCTCAATTGGAAGAGCGCTGACACGGATAGCCAGAGGTCGCGGGTTCGAATCCCGGCATGGGTGGAATTTTTAGCCTCTAAATAGGTTTTTGAAGTTCTTAAATATTTTTGTTGTTGTTTTTAGGTCCCCTAAAATCAGAAGTGAAAATGTGATAGTTTATTATTACTTAATTTCTTTATTGCACTAATTACATGAGCAAACGTGCAAGGCCGTGCTTAATGCAAGAACCATTCTCTTCGGGCAAACCTTTGGCGTTAAGAGACTGGCGAAGGGTAGTGCAGGAAAAGAACGTGAAATACCATAATAAAGTTACATAAACATAGGGAGATACATTACCTTAGACCTACAGTGGAGGGGGGGGGGGGGTACTGAATAATAAAAATTATGATAAACCTACACAAACGAAAATACATCGATAGATAGATAAATAAATAGATAAAATAATTATAAATACATACACATTGAAGATAATAACTAATCACGATTCCTTACATATCAATAATTAATAGAAGATATACGATATCAACCATTGTATGTCCCCACTGCTGGGGCACGGGTCACTTCCTGCATCGCAGGAAGGTTAGGCCATACTCCACCATGGGGGCCAAGTCCGGGTTGGTGGAGGATTGTAAGACAGTGGCGGGCCTTACTGTCAGAAGTTATCAAGCCGCCTATAAGGCCTCTGACATGGCCTAACGACTGCCATTACATGACAGCCGGCACCAACGGCTTACAGTGCCTTGCGAAGCACAGAAGCCCTGTGTCGTGGGAACCAGTAACAACGAGATCACAAACATGTAAACATCCAAGACCTGGGCTCTTTTTTTGTCCCCAGCCGGGATTCGAACCCGGGACCTCTGGGCAGACGCGCAACCGCTACGCCACAGAGGTCGTCAGCATTTTGCATTTAAATTAAATTGCATTTTGGGGTAAAATTACTCACAGCGTAATGTTTCTTCTCATTGTGTTCATCCAGATTAGTTTCGTAGTCAAACCCAACGATACAGCTGGCACATTTGTACGGCAGTCTCAGGTAACTCTCATCCTCAGCCATCTTCTTCCTTTCCTCCTTGATGTCCTTCTCGGTCAAGTGGATGAGCTTAAACAGCCCGTTGTATTTGTCATTTTTGTCCACCGGAGACTTTTGCTTGGGTTCCTTATTTAAACTCTTTCTTGTGGCCTTCCTGGCTTTAGTCTGATTGGACGCGTTCTCATCTTTTTCGTCTTTTATTTTAACTAAAGGCCAATCGGATTCCGATCCGGAATAGTTGTTGTCGCTTTCAATTTTCACGTCTAACTCTTCCTTTATGTCTTCCGTATCTCTGACCAGTAGTGGAAGGTGGCTATGAACTGTCGTATCGACTATTTGAGTGGGTCGTATTTTGAGATGGGCATTCCTTTTTGTGCCCACTATAGGTGGTTCGGAAGGCTGAAATGAAATGACATGACATGAAAAGGTTTTATTAGAAGTAGCGCAGAAACTGCGGCTTAATGAACGTTACAAGTCCAACTAGGTGTCCATTTCAGAATCTAGATCATTTTGGAGAAAAAATGGGCAAAAAACTTCAAACTTAGTCTTTTCAAAGTCTGTAAAATGAATAAAGGAAACGGTTTGGTAAACCAATTTTAGTATTTGGGCTGAAAGATAAGTGGTAGCGGAGCGGTAAAACGTAGGTTTGAATCCCTCACGTGTACCAACTATTTCGTTTCGTAAAACTTTGTAATAAGCAGAGGAAGTTTTCATGGTTCACATTCTACGGAAGCGATACCCATGTCCCATTCCCAGCGCAGGCATGTACCAGCCGACTTTAGCCGCGTTTCCACGATCTTAGTGCGCTCGGTCCGAATACGCCATCCGAGTTAACTAATGCTTCTGATTGGCTATTTTGGTGTTGTCACGAAAAACCATCCAATCAGGAGCATTAGTTCACTCGGATGGCGTACTCGGTCCGAGCGTACTAAGACCGTGAAAACCTGGCCTTAGTTTCCTAAGTTACATTCGTTTCTGAAGTTGTAGTACCAATACTGAGGAAACCATAGTGTCTTTATAGTTAACATACTTCAGCGATTGCTACTACAATGGCCGAATTATGAATCTAAGATAAGATAAGAATATTCTTTATTGTACACTGGAAAAACAACAAATACAAAAAAATTGCAAAAATACATAGTACAATTGGCGGCATTATTGCTAAAAGCAATTTCTTCCAGACAACCTTACGATGGAAAGTTGCTGAAGGAAATTAGAAAGACGGGTAGCCAGTGCAAATTTGAATATTGATACATACTTATACTTAATAATAATACACTTACATACCGTTACTTATATAAACTTATAATTTATTATAAACATACATAAGTATATATATATATCTTATAATAAAGACACAAGACAAGGAAAGTAATAACCTACACACAAGAGGAAATTTTAATGACTATACTGATAAATAAAGATCACGAACTCTGCTTTTAAAGACAGCTGGGGAAGGAGAGCGCATTATTGAGACCGGCAGATTATTCCACAGTCTAAGTTATTATCTAAGTGCGTAACTCTCAGGTTTCTAAATTTCAATTTTTGAAATCTCAATTTTTAGCAAATAGAGAGAGAGATTTATTTGAAGCCACAAAGATACAATACACATAACACAATGTAACACGATATTAAAATAACACCGACAAATAAGAAAAGAAGGATATAAAACAAACATTTACAATTTAGAAGGGCATTGTATCTCCAAATAATTGCGCATAGTTACGCCCAGCGTGGGGATTATGGGTATTACCCCCCAATGATGGGACAACGTTGCGCTATGGCGTTCATTAGGGGAAGGCTATGCCCAGCAGTGGACTAATATAGCCTGAAGCAGAAATTACGCAATTATTAGTAGTGTAGTGTAGGACGCCCTCCGACCAGGTGGGATGACGATCTGCGAAAATCTGCCGGCAGATGCTAGACGCGGCAAGCTGAAGACAGGGCGCTATGGCGCTCATTAGGGGAGGGCTATGTGCAGCAGTGGACTACATAATATAGCCTGAAGAAGAAAAAGAAGAAGAAGACGCAATTATTTGCTAAAAACATTATATTTTGATCAAGTTTTCAGGCACTAATCCTTACCTGTGTACTAAGAATGCGTGCACTTTCCTGGACCTGTTGCCGGAATTTTTCAATCTTCAGCATCATGTTGTGACACTGATGGCAAATTAACCGTTCATATGGTGCAATCTGGAATGGTAAGACAGACCAATTTTGGTGATCAATAGTCAATTTTGGAGTCAACATAGTCTTGCAAGCCTCCACCAATCCGGACTTGGCTCCTGTGGTAGAGTATGGCCTATACCTTCCTCAGGGAAGAGACCCGTGCCCCTCGGTGGGGACATAATGGGTTGACGATGATGTTACAGTCAAAACTAGTTTTGAAAGCTGAAATCAAAGTTCCGAAAAATAAAGTATAATTCTAATATGTATCTAACAATGCCGAGTTGGTTTTCGGTCTTACATGTTCAACCTAACACGCTACTTCACGCTCCGCTATGCTACGCGCTTCGTCGCACCTATATTTATGCTGTCGCCGATTGAGTGATGCATCATTTTAGGTGTTTTTACGATTTGGTATTTCAAAATGTAAGCTTTGGACAAAACTAATAATGACTGATTTTAGCAGACATAACTAGTTTTGACCGTTTAAGAGTTTTGACTGTAACATATATATAAATAGAATATTCTTTATTGTATGTACACCAGGAATTACATTAGGATACTTAGGGCCAGTTACTAAATTGAGAAATTCACTAAGTAAATAGTTAAGTAACATTCTGAAACGCTCTGTTCTGAGAAATTCAATGAGACAGCAATACGGTTAATAATAATAAAAATTTGTTTTTATTTCTGAATACCCAGTTCCAGATTACAATATATTATATTAATAACAATACCACACACAAACAAACAAAATAAAAAAGATAAAGCAATAATCAATATCGCTCTGAACGGAATAAGAATGATTGAACGAAATCAGAACGATAGAATGGTTAACTATTTACTTAGCGAATTTCTCATTTTAGAAACTGGCTCTTAAACAATAACATAATACAATTGGCGGCCTTATTATTAAAAGTATTTTAAAATATGTAAATATGTTATTAAAAGTAGTTTCTACCAGACAACCATTGATGGAAGAAAAGAAGCTATAAATTTATTTGTTCCAACAATAGTAAAGTAACTGTAAAGCGTCTGCTATATTTTACTAATATTCTAACCCTAGTGAAAGTATAATGTGTGACGTTCTTTGGGTTTTAGTTCCCCATCGGTCTCGCTGTGGAATCCAGTTCATGATGGGATTTTTTAAACCGACCAAAGTCGAAATGTTACTCCCATGACTGACTTGTCATTGGCAGAAATAGTCGTCCAAATTAGGACCGATTTGAGTTGCCATTAAATAAAAAAAATGTATATTTATTTGCTAGTAACATTTGGCAGTTAGCGACAATGTGAAACAGTGATCTCTAGGGAATAAACCGAATTTTGATTTATAGCAATGATGGTCGGCCATTTTGAAATCAGTCTCGAGTAGCCAATCCAGTTTTCAACAATAATCTTGCTATATGAACCGTTTCCACCTATTTACGTACCAACAGATTTCAATACAATAATTGTCTAGCTAAGGCTGCGCAAACTGCTAAAGAAAGTGTTCTTCAAGGTAAAAAGTGTTTTACCTTGACTTGTAAGCAGTAAAGGAGAAATCCAGAATGTTTACACGAATCTAAGTTTATCAGTTGACTTTCTCTGCCCAAACAGCAAATACAGATATTTGAGCGGTTAGTTATTTTCTGCGCCTTGTCTTGCATATTCAGAAATAGAAACCGAGACATTTTCAAGTGAAAAAACCGGGGAATATACCACGGGAATACGCTATAGCGTTTGTTTTGTTTTGCAATTTTTGACAGTACAATTTTTTTGTCCACGGTCACGTTCCTTTGTACATTATAATTTCCTTTTAAACGTTTTAAGAGGTGAATATGAAATGCTTTCTGTTGTAATATTGTAGTTGGTTAACGTAGAATAAATCAAAATAAACTTGCGTCACCAAGTTTGAGATTTTGTAAAGAGAAAGTTTTTTTTTTACCTGGACATGCGTCGAAAGAAACGTCTCTGACATTCCACTTCGGTATACGCAGAATTATTGGCAAAGCTGTGTTTGTGTGAAAAGGATTGTAATGTTAGAAAAAAAAAATCTAGTAGGTACGCGCTCAGAATAGGTACTTATTCTGAGGGTACGCGATTTGATATGGTTTGAGAAAGCATCCTGGTAACTACGTTAATAACTGCGTAACTGCGGGTAATGCCTTTCCCCCGTGGAACAGTTTTGTTACCGTCACCCGCGTACCTATGTTACATCCGTGCCGTCTTATCTTCGAGGGAAATGCATCTTCTTTAGAAACTGTTGTGTGTGAGTGAAACGCTAAGATATTTACATGTTGCGTTGCCATGGTAACAAAATCGAACAAACTTACAAACGTGGTTATATACTCTTTGTTACAAACTAGTGGTTATATTATACTCTTTGATACAAACCACAGAGTACTTTTTATATACGGATACAAACCACACGATTTCTCTGGCGATGCCAAAGAGTATAAAACCACATGCGAAGTTCGCCGGGACGACAAGACGAAATATAGAAAATCCCGGACATCTAGCGAATAATAAAACAGCTTTTAAGATGGTTTAATTCAGGAATTTATTTAATTCATTATGGCATAATTTTATAATAAATTAATCACGATAACATCATTTCTGTTAAAACGATTTTTATGTTGTATAAATAAAAAAATGGCCTTTTTTGCATCTACTAATGAGATGATTTATACAGCGTCCAGTGGTATCTTCACTTACACTAGATGGGTGAAGGGACCACTCCGACACTGTAGTGCCTGGGACATGGTTTTAAAGATGGTGCAGGCTTGCCCAGCACCTATACCATCCTGACAGCTTAGTCGGCCTTGCCCACAGGAAAGACTAGTCAATACGTGCGGAGCCAACAAAGCCGCGGGTTTCCTCACGATGTTTTCCTTCACCGTTAGCGTGTGGTATTGCGACTGCAAATTCGCAAATGTACGTAACTTTGAAATTGAACAAAGTCATTGGTACATGCCCGCACTCGGGATCGAACCTGGGGCTCTCCCTTGCCAGTCCACGGTTCCACCCACTGAGCAACCACCGCTCATGTTGTACTCTTATAAAATGTGGCAGTCATAATATATATAAATATAATAAATATTCATGGACATATTTACACAGATCTCGTTAGCCCTAGTTAGTTAGACCTGAGATTTCCGCACTTAGCCTCATAGTTGGGCCATTGTACGTAGCAAGCGCTGAGGTACTCTAACACCTCAGACACTAGGGTTTCCTTACGATGTTTTCCTTCACCGTCAGCGAGTAGTATTGCTACTATAATTTCACAAATGTACATAACTTAGAAAACAAAGTCATTGGTACATGCCGGGGTTTGAACCCACGACCTCCCGATTGAGAGGCCGGCGTTCCACACCGCTCCGCTACCACCGCCCTTCGTTAGCCCTATACTAAGTACAACAAAATTGAATATAAAAGATTCCTTTGAAATAAAACATTTCAAGAATACAGTATAAAAGAGTCAGTCGTAAAGGACCACACCGGCCAGCTAAAAGCAGCATTTGAGGAGTATTTTATGGAATCATGTATTAATAAGTAAGATAAGAATATTCTTTATGCCACACCTGGCAATAAAGTGGCTTTTTCCGCACGCTGCGCGTACGGAAAAAGCCGCTTTCTGGCCAAGTGTAGACATAAAAAGATGTACACAACACGGGAGGTAATAAAGAAAGCTCTCGATCGCATATTTACGTCCCTCGCTTGCAGCTCGGGCCGCAAACTTCTGCGATCTCGGCCTTTCTTTGTATTACCACCCTAGTTGTGTAATGTACTATTATTGTACCTACACTGGAAAAACCACAAATACAAAATAATTACAAATGTACATAGCACAATTGACGGCCTTAGTGCTAAAAGCAGTTTCTTCCAGACAACGAAAGAAAAGAAAGTAAATAAATAAGACTGTAATAGTATTTTCTAAGGTTAACACGAGCAGTAGACATAATTAAAACTGTTTTTATACGGATTTATGCTCGTTTATTAGATTTTTTACAATTTATGAACGTTTCGGCACTTTTTCAGGTGCCGTGGATGATTGTAATTCCAAAATAATATCTAAAATACCAACTGTACTATGTATTAGTCCCTGCCAGCCCCTTCTGTGTCGAGGCGTGAAGGTGTCCGTTCAGGCGCAGTAGACCCCGCCCGGTCTTGGGGTCTTCATATGCGTGTGACGCGCCGAAGCTTTTTATATGGATTTATGCTCGTTTATTAGATTTTTTACAATTTTTAAACGTTTCGGCACTTTTTCAGGTGCCGTGAATGCTTGTGATTCCAAAATAATATCTAAAATACCAACGATATAATTTATCCTCCTAAGCCCTGGAGGTAACAGTTACTTCAAGTCTTCTAATACTACATAGATTTTGAAGAACTTTTTCTTCTAGCTGTCCAAAAAATTATGAGGAAAATATTGGACCAGGAACAGTAAGTTTTCCGGACTTCTTACTAAATCATTGGGTGTGAATTAAGAAAGTTATTTGTGATGTCCTATTTCTAGGACGACCAGGCTTAGTAGGCTATTCCTCCAACTGTACATATAGGCATTCATCAAGCGGTGGTAGCTCAGTGGGTAGAACCATAGACTGGCAAGCGAGAGCCCCAGGTTCGATCCCGAGTGCGGGCATGTACCAATGACTTTGTTTAATTTCAAAGTTACGTACATTTGCGAATTTGCAGTCGCAATACCACACGCTAACGGTGAAGGAAAACATCGTGAGGAAACCCGCGGCTTGGTTGGCTCCGCACGTATTGACTAGTCTTTCCTGTGGGCTAGGCCGACTAAGCTGTCAGGGTGGTATAGGTGCTGGGCAAGCCTACACCATCTATAAAACCATGTCCCAGGCACTACAGCGTCGGAGTGGTCCCTTCACCCATCTAGTGTGAGTGAGGATACCACTGGACGCTGTATAAATCATCTCATTAAGTAGATGCAAAAATATATATTTTATATTTTTATTATAAAATATATAATAAAAATATAAAATATAAAAACTATATGGGCCTTGCCTGAAATAAATAAAATAAATAAATAAATAAATAAATAAATAAATAAAAAGGCCAATATTATTATACATATAGGCATTGAATATTTAAATTCAATGTGTTTAGGTCAGTACCATATTTTGACAGAGCTGTACCTGCATAGAATAAATTAATTTGCAAATTAAATAAAAAATTAAGCTAGTCATGTATGGACATGGCACAATGTAAATAAATACGTAATCACGGATAGCCAGAGGTTGCGGGTTCGAATCCCGGCATGGGTGAAATTTTTAGCCTCTAATTAGTTTTAAATACGTAATCAGTTATATTCTTTTTAATTCACTAACCCGTGCTAAGGACAATTTTAAAAACTTATTTAGAGGCTAAACATTCCACCCATGTCGGGATTAGAACCCGCGACCTCTGGCTATCTGTGCCAGCGCTCTCCCGACTGAGCTAATGGGCGACTCACCGGCATCAGTGAAATTTTGGACCTCTTTACAATATTCTCTGTATTATGTGTCGCTGCCTGTACGGTGAGTCGCCCATTAGCTCAGTTGGAAGAGCGCTGGCGCGGATAGCCAGAGGTCGCGGGTTCGAATCCCGGCATGGGTGGAATTCTTAGCCTCTAAATAGGTTTTTACAGTGCTACACAAGAAATAAGTCTCGCGGATGTACCTGCGCATAAGACCAAATTTTGGATGTGCGGCAAGTTGATCGACCAATCAGATAGTTTCATTTTATGGCAGGCCGCGCGCCTTTGTTGCTATTGGTTGATTCAACGTCATCGATGCAGGTGACTATTAGTTTGGCAATATTAGCGTGAGCGAAATAGGTAGCGCTATTGCGGCAATCGATTCTGCACCTTAACCGTATCGGTTAAAGATCATTTGGAATGTACTTATAGCTTCGGGTACTTTCGTTACACTTCTTCCTAGTCTGCGCGAACGTAGATTCCCGAAGGGTCTTTTATGATGTGTAGTACTGTACTATGTATTTGTCCCTGCCAGCCCCTTTTGTGTCGAGGCGTGAAGGTGTCCGTTCAGGCGCAGTAGACCCCGCCTGGTCTTGGGGTCTTCATATGCGTGTGACGCGCCGAAGCTGTCTGCAAAACAATAGAACAAAATGAGATAACCTTCTGTCGTCAGGCTATACTAGTCCACTGCTGGACATAGCCCTCCCCTAAAGAGCGCCACGTTGTGCTATCATAGGGGGGTAATGCCCATAATCCCCACGCTGGGCATGCGGGTCTCAGTTTAGCTCACGTAGCACCTGTAACACAAGTCATTTAGTTGTACTCAGTGTGGGGCTAACGAGATCTGTGTAATATTTCAATGAATCTTCTTCTTCTTCAGGCTATATTAGTCCGCTGCTGGACATAGCCCTCCCCTAATGAGCGCCATAGCGCAAGGTTGTGCCATCATGGGGGGATAATCCCCACGCTGGGCATGCGGGTTGGGGATCGCAGTTCGGTGGAATTGTACTGCAGGGGGCGCTGCTGCCTATCCCTCGGTTTGTGTCCCTTAGTCGCCTTTTACGACATCCGCGGGAAAAATTGGGTTGGTGCTATTCTCTAGGCCGACACCGCACAGCCTTCAAAATAAAAAGATCTTCTATAATATAAAAATTAAATCGCTGAATGTGTCGGTAAGCGTAAATCTCGAGAGCAGCTCAACCGATTTCGGTGATCCTTTTTTTTAGAATATTCCTTGAAGCACGAGGATGGTTCTTACAGAGAGAAAAATAAAAAAAATCTCTAAAAAGGGAGGGAGGGAGGGAGGGAGGGAGGGAGGGAGGGAGGGAGGGAGGGAGGGAGGAGGGAGGGAGGGAGGGAGGGAGGGAGGGAGGGAGGGAGGGAGGGAGGGAGGGAGGGAGGGAGGGAGGGAGGGAGGGAGGGAGGGAGGGAGGGAGGGAGGGAGGGAGGGAGGGAGGGAGGGAGGGAGGGAGGGAGGGAGGGAGGGAGGGAGGGAGGGAGGAAGGAAGGAAGGAAGGAAGGAAGGAAGGAAGGAAGGAAGGAAGGAAGGAAGGAAGGAAGGAAGGAAGGAAGGAAGGAAGGAAGGAAGGAAGGAAGGAAGGAAGGAAGGAAGGAAGGAAGGAAGGAAGGAAGGAAGGAAGGAAGGAAGGAAGGAAGGAAGGAAGGAAGGAAGGAAGGAAGGAAGGAAGGAAGGAAGGAAGGAAGGAAGGAAGGAAGGAAGGAAGGAAGGAAGGAAGGAAGGAAGGAAGGAAGGAAGGAAGGAAGGAAGGAAGGAAGGAAGGAAGGAAGGAAGGAAGGAAGGAAGGAAGGAAGGAAGGAAGGAAGGAAGGAAGGAAGGAAGGAAGGAAGGAAGGAAGGAAGGAAGGAAGGAAGGAAGGAAGGAAGGAAGGAAGGAGGGAAGTTTAACCAATAAAGCAGTCGATACTCACTCTAAATTCCTTGCCACAAGTACCGCATGACAGACTCTTCGTGGTGATGGTGGCGTGCCGGTTGGCGCGGTGGCATTTGAGCGCCGCCACGCTTATGAACATCTGGGGAAGCGGGGCAAAGTTGTGTACTTTTATTAATAAATGTGGCCCGAGGGTTTGGTACAGATCCTCTCGCTGAGAGAAGGCCTGTGCCCTGCATTGGGACGTTTATAGGCGACGTAAAAAAACAAACGTTATTGAAGTTACTAATAATGTTAATGTGGACGAGATGATAACTGTTAAATAAAGCGGGAGAGAAGATGTTACATAATGCGGGAGAGAGCTTTAGATAATGCGCATTAGAAAAAGTTAGATAATGCGGATGAGAAAATTTTACATAATGCGAGAGATAAAATTTTACATAATGCGGGAGAGAAATTGCTATATAATGCGGGTGAAAAAAAATTACATAATGCGGGAGAGTGTTACATAATGCGGGAGAAAAATGTTACATAATGCAGGAGAAAAATGTTACACAATGCGGATGAGAATATGTTACATAATGCAGGAGAAAAATGTAACATAATGCGGATGAGAATATGTTACATAATGCTGGAGAAAAAATGTTACATAATGCTGGAGAAAAAAATGTTACATAATGCGGATGAGAATATGTTGCATAATGCTGGTGAAAAAATGTTACACAATGCGGATGAGAATATGTTACATAATGCAGGAGAAAAATGTAACATAATGCGGATGAGAATATGTTACATAATGCTGGAGAAAAAATGTTACATAATGCGGGAGAGAGGATGTTACATAATGCTGGAGATAAAGTGACGTTGGATAACGCGGGGGAGAAAAAAATTAATTACGCGGGAGATGACTGACTTAACCACAAACTTCCCGCCCTTTTGAAAGAGCTACAGAAAGCCCTAAGAACGTTACCTTATTGCAATCTTCGCACTTATAGTTGGTGTTCTTGAGGTGGTAGAAATTGTAGTGTGCTTGCAGACGCGCGTTGGTCACAAACTGCTTCCCGCATTCCTCGCACTGGTACCTGTTTGCAATGGCAGAGTGTAATGGTTAAAATAATAATAATAATGCAACAAATAGAGCTGTGCCCTTTAGTGGGACGTATCCCACTAAAGGGCACGGCTCTAGATCTTCAACGATCACGAAGGTGACAGTGTATGACTACCGCTAGTGGCATTTTTTGGACGACCTCGGTGGCGCAGCGGTGTGGCACGCTGACTGTAAAACCGAAGGTCTCGGGTTCGATCCCCGGCCGGGTCAAACTAGGAAAAGAACTTTTCTAGTTTGTCTCGGCTCTTGGATGTTATCTATGTATTTATTGTATTAAATCTATCTTCGAGTTAGCACCTATAACACAAGTCATTCAGTTGTATTTAGTATAGGGCTAACGAGATCTGTGTAATATGTCTATTTTGTGTATTTTTCCGAGCGGTTCCATGCCTCGCAAGGCACGTTAAGCAGTCGGTGCCGGCTGCCGTCGATAGATAGCAGTCGCTAAGCCAAGCCGGCCTTAGGGCGGCTTGAAAACTTCTGACAGTAAGACCAGCCACTGGTCTTGCAAGCCTCCACAAATCCGGACTTGGCCCCCGTGCTGGAGTAAGGCCTATACCTTCCTCGGGGAAGAGACCCGTGCCCCTCGGTGGGGACATAATGGGTTGATGATGATAGGGCCCAGGCCTTCTCTCCGAAAGAGTAAGTAAGAGTAAGAAATGTTTATTCATAAACCATAACACCAAATAGACCATACAATATGAATGGCAACATAGAACTGAGGATTTAAATACTTACACTTAACTAACATAGACTGTAATAATATACTAGACTAACATGCAGACACAAACAGTTTATAACTATTATAATATTCCATAGGTTGATGCCAATGTGTGTTATGGTTATAAAAAGGCCGCTGTCTCAGCATATTGTCACGGGTTATGAACCCGAGACCACTGGTTTTCTGACAGGGCCTGCGCGTGACGAAACGAGAAATCACGACAGATACGAAAAACACTTAAATGCAATAATATAACCTTATCATTCATATAATACGTACAAAAACGGTTGCACAAAAGCACAGACAACAAGATACTATAATTATTTATCTTTTACATTAATACAAAGGTCATGACATGTAAGTGTTCCGTGTACATTATGAATCCGTCTATTCATCGATTTCAATCCAGATAATATACAGAATCAAATTTTTAGCTAATATACATTTAAGGCTAAGGCTAAAGGGGTGGTTAGGCAATAACCTACACAACACGAGAACTCGTCCAGTGAACTTCGGCAATTCGTCTGATGAGATGCTTGAAAGAGATGCCTTATCAAATTAGCAAATACAACAAATAATTACAATAGAGAGTAAATAATCCCATGCAAGTGAATAAATTATAATAAATAAATAAAATGTAATGAAAGAGAGAGTTAATTACCACGCGTGCCCACCGCGGATTAACAATTTCAAGCGCTGAGGTATGTGAATAATTCAGACTGTCGGATGTCCTCACGATGTTAAAATAACAAAATGTTACTGTTAAAATGACAAAGATGGCTTTCGGAACGAGGTACCAGGTTTTAAAATAATATTTACGATTCTTAAATTCTGTTAGCTAGGTAAGTATCAAACGAGTCCGAAAAGTCTAAGTTTAGAGTTTTTTTTTTTCATGAATGATGGAGTTAAAATTAGTGTCAAGTATGGAGTTTTAAAATGTCCTATTTTTTATTTGATCTGTGTGTGTGACAGAACGTATATATGTGTGTGTCTGTGACAGCAAATATATGTGTGTGAGTGTGTGTGTACTTACCCGGGCGAGTCAGTGCAGCCGTCTTTGCTGAGCTTCTTCCGATGGACGGTCTTGATGTGCGTGTACAGCGTCCCGGACTGCGCGAATGCGCGCGCGCACAGCGTGCACTGGAACGGCTTCTCGCCCGTGTGAGAGCGCATGTGGTTCTTCAGGTACAGGTTGCACTGTGGGGGGCGTTATTATTACTTTTAACGAGCAATGGGTATTTTTCCCTCCGTAAGAACCATCCTCGTACTTCAAGGAATATTCTAAAAAAAAAAAATTAGCGAAATCGGTTCAGCTGCTCCCGAGATTTGCGCTTACCAACACATTCGGGGATTCATTTTTATATTATAGATTTTTATATTAAAGATAAAGAGGATTACACGTTTATGACTCTGAGCTTGAGGAATGATTAAGAACACATCGATATCGATATCAACCCTC
The DNA here is from genome assembly GCA_934045075.1 of Yponomeuta sedellus. NCBI lineage: Eukaryota > Metazoa > Arthropoda > Insecta > Lepidoptera > Yponomeutidae > Yponomeuta > Yponomeuta sedellus. The sequence goes on along the minus strand of OW203750.1, from coordinate 704,522 downwards.
GTATGTCCCCACTGCTGGGGCACGGGTGTCTTCCTGCATCGCAGGAAGGTTAGGCCATACTCCACCACGGGGGCTCCACCACAAGTCCGGGTTGACGAAGGATTGTAAGACAGTGGCGGGCCTTACTGTCAGAAGTTATCAAGCCGCCCATAAGGCCTCTGACATGGCTTAACGACTGTCATTACATGACAGCCGGCGCCAACGGCTTAGCGTGCCTTGCGAAGCACGGAAGCGCTTGGAAAAAATGCCACTAGCGGTTAAGGTTAGCGATTAAGAACACATAGAAGTTCCCATTGCACAAATTAACACGCACCGTGAACCCCTTCCCGCAGTGTTCGCAGATCTTGTCACGCTTCTTTTCCACCTTATCGATGCTGTGGATCTTCGCCTGATGCATCTTCAGCACCTTCTCGTCTGGAAAGGAACGATTTCGTTCAACGCATCACGATACATAAACAACGAAACATAACATAACTCACGCCTGCATCCCAGAGTGACGACTACAAAAAACCTATTAGAGGCTAAAAATTCCACCCATGCCGGGAACCCGCGACCTCTGGCTATCCATGGCTCCCAACTGAGCTAATGGGCGACTCACCGGTATCAGTGAAATTTCGAACCTCTTTACAATACTCTCCGTATTACGTACAGGCAGCGACATGGGTGGAATTTTTAGCCTCCAAATAGGTTTTTTAAAATTATCCTTAGCACGGGTTAGTGCTTTAGAAAGAATATAAAAACGACTACAATTTCAATAAAGATTTAAAGAAAATATTAATTTCAAAATGTTATTGTATGATAGAAGAAAAAAACCTATTTAGAGGCTAAAAATTTCACCCATGCTGGGATTCGAACCCGCAACCTCTGGATATCCGTGCCAGCGCTCTACCAATTGAGCTCAATTGGTAGAGCGCTGGCACGGATAGCCTCTAAATAGGTTTTTTAATTTGTCCTTAGCACGGGTTAGTGCATTAAAAAATAAAAATAGTATAACGATAGAAGAATATAGCGCATCTGCCTACCATGCAAGAGGTCCCGGGTTCGAATACCGGCTGGAGACAAAAAAAACCCCAGCTCTTGGATGTTTACATGTTTGTGATGTCGTTGTTTCTGATTCCCACGAGACAGGGTATCCTAGTGTGGGGCCAGAAGCAATGTATGTGCCAGGATGTAAATGTTATGTTATTTAAAAGATAGTATAGATGAAATCCGGGTTGGTGGTAAGACAGTGGCGGGCCTTACTGTCAGAAGTTATCAAGCCGCCCATAAAACCTCTGACATGGCTTAACGACTGCCATTACATGACAGCCGGCACCAACGGCTTAACGTGCCTTGCGAAGCACTTATGATCTGGCCCCCGTGGTGGAGTATGGCCTAACCTTCCTGCGATACAGGAAGAGACCCGTGCCCCAACAGTGGGGACATATAAAGGGTTGATATCATATCATATTATCACAGATGAAATGAGATAATTGTATGTTACTTTGTAAATATAATTAACGAAAAATCACAAGTATGTAATAGCCCACATCCCGAACGCTATACGTCCCTGCAATACGCCACTTTTTGAGCAACTGTATTAAATACTTCGTTCCCTAATTTGACCCGGCCGGGGATCGAACCGAGACCTTCGGTTTCACAGTCAGCGTGCCAAACCGCTGCGCCACCGTGGCCGTCATAGAGTTTGTAAGGTCGTCCCGCCACTTCCGCTATGGTCGGCCACGTTTATAATTTCCTTAAGTCTTTTTCATGCTTACATTTTTTACACTTGTCCGAGGCCTTCAAAATATTAGTAGGATGAAAAAAAATTTGGGGCACAGCCTCACTCATATAGCTCTTGGGGCACAGGTGGCACTTGAAGATGCCCAGCTTGAGATGCACGCTCCCGATATGTTCCCGCAGACGGCGAAGCACGAGGAACCGCCGCTTGCAGTGCGGGCACTCGTGTCTGGAGACAATAAATAAATATTCACGGACATACGTAAGATAAGATAATATTCTTTATTGTACACCAGAGCACATCTTATAATACAAAGTACAATTGGCGGCCTTATTGCTAAATGGCGGCGTTATTGGAACTAAATGACTCACATTTTTTTTTAATTCCCTAACCCGTGCTAAGGACAATTTAAAAACCTATTTAGAGGCTAAAAATTTCACCCATGCCGGGATTCGAACCCGCGACCTCTGGCTATCCGTGCCAGCGCTATTTCCAACTGAGCTCACCGGCATCAGTGAAATTTCGAACCTCTTTACAATATTCTCTGTATTACGTACAGGCAGCGACATCTGGCTGAAGTAATTTGCATCACTTGCAGCCCCGAGTACCTACTTTGCAGTTAGTTTTTAAAGTGTCCTTAGCACGGGTTAATGCATTAAAAAAAATAATGTAATCTTGTGGGTACAGCGATACCATTCCGATAGAAAAAACCTATTCAACGTCATCGATGCAGGTGACTATTAGTTTGGCAATATTAGCGTGAGCGAAATCGGTAGCGCTACTGCGGCAATCAATTCTGCACCTTAACCGTATCGGTTAAAGATCATGTTGAATGTACTTATAGCTTCGGGTACTTTCGTTACACTTCTTCCTAGTCTGCGCGAACGTAGATTCCCGAAGGGACTTTTATGATGTGTAGTACTGTACTCACTTGTAAGCGTCTCTAGTGACGTGCTTGAGGCTGATCTCGAAGTGTTTCTTGAACCAGCTGGATTTGTAGTGGGTGTCGCAGGTCTGACAGTAGTGCAGGGTCTCCGGGCCCTCGCGGTGCACCTTCCCGTGTCTGCGGCCGGGAGAAAGAATAGAATAGACAAATTTATTTGGTAACATTATAAAAAATAAAACTTATAATCTAGATATTTAAGAACTGTATTATATTCCAGACCGCAAGGTTGAAGTGGAGCTGGACAGGGCATATCAACAGAATGCACCCGGAAAGGTGGGCGAGACTTGCCACCGAGTGGGTGCCACAAGGCGGTCGTCGCAGGAGAGGTAGGCCAAGAAAACGTTGGCGAGACGATCTCGACCGACACATGCCGGAGTGGTCTGAGGTGGCACAAGACAGAAACATCTGGTCTGAGTTGGGGGAGGCCTTTGCCCAGCAGTGGGACACAAACGAGGCTACGTAAAAAAAAAATATATTTAAGAACTAGGAATTGGCACCAAATGGCCCCCGCTCAGCTTTATGCCGTGGCCGGTAGCGACCACGACGCTGGTTTTTAGCGGATACCACAACAAAACAAAACTTAGACACAGAACGGCATCTACCGTGAGGCCGCAATATATATTTTTTTATTTTTGTATTTTATGCCCATCATAAAAAACATTTAATTGTATTAGTTATGCGTGAGCGTGTGTGCGCGTATTTGGAATGAGTGAGTGCTGCGGGGATAACTACAGAAACGTAACAATCGATACATACTTCCATAAAATAAAATATACGCTACATATATACCTACAGTTCCGCCAAACTCGATAAAGAATAGAGGTAAACAAACCAATTTAGGGTTATCACAACTCACGTTTTACAAATCTTCTATTGTTTACATGATTATAGCCTTTTACTTGCTAACTATTTATTAACAATTCCTATTGCAGCATATTTAACTAGAATCACTCAAATAACATGCATATTACCTTGTTATTTCGAAAAACTATAAAAAATCGACATTAATTTCACGCGACAGCCCAACAGAAAAAGAAACATGGAGGAAATTCAGGTGTGACATTTTGGGAAATTTAGATTATGCTAACAAGTGAAGTTTAGTATATGCCATATACGTGTATATGGCATAAGTATATAGCATATTTGTGTGACAAAATGGCACAAGACAAAAATATAGATTGCCCTCGTATCATTGTGAATTAAATCCGATAGAAATCATATGGGGGCAAGTAGAAGGCCATGTTGCTGCCAAAAATTAAACTTTTTAAATGGCTGAAATAAATAAAGGTCCTGTTAGATGAGGCAATAAGTAAAATTACTCCAGCAGCATGGCAACGTTGTGTTGAACACGTAATTAAAGAAGAGAAGAAAACGCCGAATTTGATGGTGTAATGGAGAATGTCATTGATGAATTTATAATTCAAGTCTCCGGAGACACAAATTCATCCTCCTCTTTGGTCAGTGACAGTGACGATTAGTGTGAACATATGAATAAAAATATATACAAAGAACTTTCTTTTATTGCAATATTTGCAGTAGGTCCCAATCTACTCATTTTCATAGTAGCATCTATAGGTACTTATTAATATTATAAAGTTGAAGAGTTTGTATGTTTTTTGCTTTAACGCGCTTAATTGTATTAGGAAAATCATGCGGCATGGCTCGCGTGGATGTTTGTTAAATCTGTGTTTCATATTTCAGTTTTGTCATATGTCATATTCAAATCAGTTAAGCCTTTCACTATAAAATCATAAACATATAAACATAAATAAGCATATATTAGTAGGAGGAACGAGTATTATTTTTATGAAAACGATTTCTAGAAAAGGTTGTTAACATCTGCCTTTTAGGTGTAAACAAGTCGTTGCCTAGCAACGGTTTGTTTATCGCCATTCGTTATCGAATTTGGCTCAGGTATAGGAATTTTGTAAATGTAGAAGATACTTTTTGTACTTAGATTTCAATTCAATTCTTGTTTATGGCACCCTCTAGGATTCTGCCAATGTGAAGTTTGTGGAGATGGCACTTTTTTTTTCCACAAGTCGCGCACCTCGCAAATTGCAGTAGATAGGTTGAGGAACTTATACTAACCAAAAATTATTAAACATAATAAAATAGTACATAAATTTTATGAAACGACTAAATAATATATATCTACAGATTAATATTGTTAGATTTAATAAAATTACATAACATTTTAATAAAAGGGGAAAATGCAAGGGGCAACACCGATAGAAAATTTGTTGGGAGAGAAAAGTCTAAAAACCTATTTAGAGGCTAAAAATTTCACCCATGCCGGGATTCGAACCCGCAACCTCTGGCTATCCGTGCCAGCGCTCTACCAATTGAGCCAATGGGCGACTCACGGCATCAGTGAAATTTCGAACCTCTTTACAATATTCTCTGTATTACGTACAGAGAATATTGGTAGAGCGCTGGTACGGATAGCCAGAGGTTGCGGGTTCGAATCCCGGCATGGGTGAAATTTTTAGCCTCTAAATAGGTTTTTAAATTTGTTCCTTAGCACGGGTTAGTGCATTAAAAATAAAAAAATAGTGTAGAGAAAAGTCTGATGGAAGGAAATCGTAAAGCGAATTAAATGCTTGTACAGTTTAGTTAGTTAGACCTGAGATTTCCGCACTTAGCCTCATAGTTGGGCCATTGTACGTAGCAGCGCTGAGGTACGCTAACACCTCAGACACTAGGGTTCCCTTACGATGTTTTCCTTCACCGTCAGCGAGTGGTATTGCCACTATAATTCCACAAATGTACATAACTTAGAAAACAAAGTCATTGGTACATGCCGGGGTTCGAACCCACGACCTCCCGATTGAGAAGCCGGCGTTCTACACCGCTCCGCTACCACCGCTCTAATGCTTGTACAGTAAGGATGTCACTTGTTACTTGTCAACTTGTTGGGTAAAGGACTTTATCATATAATCATTACCACATACATCTTCACATACACCACGTGACAATATGCTGAGAAAGCGGCCTTTTATAACCATAACACACATTGGCATCAACCTACCGTCTGATTTTTCATTCCGTAGAATTCTGACGTTTCCTAAGTGTTGCTACTAAAAGAGTCCTCCGCCGAAAAAGAGACAAATTTGACCCATTTCAGATTAATAAAAAATTATATGCTGCGTATTATTTATGTTTTACCTACATAAGGTTTAAATCTACGCACTCAGCAATTTTAATTTCCATACTTGTCGCTAGGTGGCGCTTCCTCGATGCCATAGAAATATGAGTTTACGTTAACGCGATCGAGTAGTTAAAAAACTCGCACTAAGCACTATGAACTTATTTCGCACTTCACACGAAGATATAAGCCCGGTCCAATTGGCACAGAATTTTGGGAAATCACACGTTCCACCAGCAACAAAACAAGAGGACTATTTTTTTCAGCTCATCTGCCAGATATCAAGTAGTTCCGCCCGTCATGGGTGCGTTCAAAAATGGAACTTCTATTCTAAACAGTGGGAGGGTCAGGGGAGAGGTTTTAAAAACCTATTTAGAGGCTAAAAATTCCACCCATGCCGGGTTTCGAACCCGCGACCTCTGGCTAACCGTGCCAGCGCTCTCCCAACTGAGCTAATGGGCGACTCACCGGCATCAGTGAAATTTCGAATCTCTACAATACGCTCTGTATTACGTACCATTAGCTCAGTTGGGAGAGCGTTGGCACGGTTAGCCAGAGGTCGCGGGTTCGAGTCCCGGCACGGCTGGAATCTTTAGCCTCTAAATAGGTTTTTAAAATTGTCCTTAGCACGGGTTAGTGCGTTAAAAAGAATATAAGGAGAGAGGTTTTCAAGCCGCCTCGGGGCCTCCGACTTGGATTAACGACTGCCATCTATCGACTGCAGCCGGCAACAACTGCTTAAAGTGCGGTGCGAGGCACGGAACCGTTTCTTTCTTAACCTAAGAGTACAGACGGCGGCCTTATCCCTAAAAGTGATCTCTTCCAGACAACCTTTGGATGAACTTGACTAACACACTAGAGAAGGAAGCAGATGCAGGTTGCAGGTTTCCCCACGACACTTACCTGTACAGGGCCCCGGAGTTGTTGAAGGTGGCGTCGCATTTGTCGCATTTATACGTCTCGCACGAAGACCGGTGACCTTGGAGGAGCGGGAACGAGCTGGCGAGGGAAATTGAGCCTTATAACAAATGAAATGAAAAGGTTTTCGAAGTTCACAGAAGCTGCGGCTTAATGAACGTTACAAGTCAAACTAGGTGTCCATTTCAAAATCTAGATAGTTTTCAAGAAAAAATGGCGAAAAAAAATTCCAAAATAAATCTTTTTTTCTTAAACAGAAATGAAATTAATGGAAACAAAAATGTTTTATTCGAAGTAGCGCAGAAACTGCGGCTTAATGAACGTTACAAGTCTAGGTGTCCATTTCAAAATCAAGATTATTTTGGAGAAAAAATATCAAAAGTACTCCAAATGCAGTCTTTTCAAAGTCCCTAATTAACAGAGTATACGTAATTATTATAAAACATAGAACTCATACATTGTACTGGCTTTAATTCCAGACATCATTGTCATCTAAATAATCCTTTATGTTATAGTAGCCCTTTTGGTAAAAAGTGTATTTTACACCGTGGGCGAACAGTGGGATTTTTGTGCTGGATATTCCATTTCGCAGGTTACGAAATAAGCTATAGTCTGTTAGCTTTTAGAATATACCTCGGCTACTATCGGATACAATCGGATATATTCGTGTGATAGAAATATCGGAACTGATATGACTTAGACTTGGGCAAAGTGTGTCCTTAGAGGGAGTTGTTATATCTCATATCTTTGCTCACCGAGACACACTATATCTCTATCATATCTCGCACACCACTTGTTTACTAGCTCATACGACGTCCAATCTACTAAGTGCGTGTGGAAACAAGAGACACAAGTGGTGAGTCGGTCTAGTCTACCTATTCCCTACTTTATCCAGATCACACGTTTCTTTTGGTCAACTTTCTCTCATCGCTCGATGGTTACGACGAGAAATGCGGTCGAATGTAACCGATGCCAGACGATGTTGATCTCGCTCTTGCGCATTGTGTGTGAGCTGGATAAAGTAGCAGGAGATGACTACCGTACTGAGTTGAGAGTATGTGCGAGGGAGCCAGATATAGTTGACATCTCTGGGATATGAATGGGACACACTTGACGGGGAGGGAGTTGTGTGTCCAATCATGTCTGGCTCTTGAGTTACCCAAGGCTAATATGACTTTTAACTTTACATAACTTTTCAAAATAGTGAAGAAAAGTTTTATACAGAGCAGGAAGTAGTATTACACTCGTGTGCTTTCGACGAAAACCGAAGCCTACTCATGAGCCCGAGGTATATTCCAAAAGTTAACAGACTGAACAGTCTATTTATCCTTACTTGACCAATTTAGTAAACAAGATTCTTACCTCAAAATTGATATTACATGCCAAAAAATGATATCTTCTTGCAAACTCATGAACTTTGTTTATAAATTTCGCAGCGTGATATCTAAAATAGTGTCCCGGGTTACTTCATTTCCAGGTATATGGCAGTTTTCGACTAAAAGTCATACTTTACAGGTAGAATCCTGTTTACTAAATTGGACAAGTAAGGACAAATAGACTGTAGTTAGTTAGACCTGACATTTCCGGTTATTGATTAAGGGTTTTTGCAGTCATGTAGCCGACTCTCCAAGGTTTGCTGGATTATATTCATAATATAACATATTCATTCATAATTATAAGTTACACGTCAATTCAATAAATTAGATAATTATTCCAGATAATAATCGCATTAAAATATTAAAATTTAATTAATTCGTCAATTAATTATAGTCAATATAAAATATGAGAAAAACATCGGGTCAAACATTGTCAGACAATCAGAAGACTCAAAGCCAGCCGTCATAATTATTAGCCGTTTGCTTGACAAGCCACTTTTGTAGCTTCATTTTGAGATAAGCTCGTCTTGTACATGTCATTTCCGTCCTGTTTAATGTTTCGTATGCAATAAAGCGTAAGAAAAAAATACACGTTTACATTATTTTTAATTGCACTAACCCGTGCTGACAATTTTAAAAACCTATTTGAGTCGCCCATTAGCTCAGTTGGAAAGAGCGCTGGCACGGATAGCTAGAGGTCGCGGGTTCGAATCCCAGCATGGGTGCAATTTTTAGCCTCTAAATAGGTTTTTAAAAAAATACACGTAAAACGGGAATTTCTCTATTCAAAACTCACCCGAAACTTTCCTTACACCGCCTGCACTGATAGGAATCTCTCTTCTCTCCTTTCTTCTTGACTCTCTCGCTCGCTTTCCCCCGCCTGCCGCCCCCATCCCGCCCCTCCCCCTCTGACTTCTGAACCTGAGGTGCAATAGGAAAAGTTTTAGCTCCATTTCTACCCAACTTTGATAAGGAAGGAGATTTATATTTCGATAGCAACCCTTTTATATGTCCCAACTGTTGGGACACGTATCTCTTCCTGCACCGCATCTGTGCCGTGTCATGTAAGAGCAGTCGTTACGCCAAGTCAGACGCCTTATGGGCGGCTCGATAACTTCTGACAGTAAGGCCCGCCGCTGTCTTACAATCCTCTGCCTGTAAGTAATACAGAGAGTTTTGTAAAGAGGTTCGAAATTTCACTGATGTTGCCCAGTAGCTCAGTTGGGAGAGCGCTGGCACGGTTAGCTAGAGGTCGCGGGTTCGAGTCGCATGGGTGGAATTTTTAGCTTCTAAATAGGTTTTTAAAATCCTCTAACAACCCGGACTTGGCCCCCGTGTTGGAGTATGGCCTAACCTTCCTGCGATGCAGGTGGAGACCCGTGCCCCAGCGGTGGGGACATACAAGGGTTTTTATCGAACTGACCTCTTTCTTCCCACTGTGCGTCTTGAGATGAGCCTGCATCACCGTCAACGTCTTAGTTTCATATTGACACTTTTGACATTTGTAAAGTACGTAGTGGGCCTCCGTGTGCTCGAGCAGTGCGGTCTGCTGCGCGAATCTGTGTTTACATATATTACACTCGTAGGGACCGACGCTCTGAAATAGGATGCAACATTATTTAAACACACGCTCTCGGAGGGCTGAGCAGAGACAGAGTTGCCTGTAAGTGAGATGCTGTGTGGTGTCGGCCTAGAGAATAGCACCAGCCCAAATTCTTCCCGCGGGTGTCGTAAAAGGCGACTAAGGGACTCAAACTGGAGGGTGGCCTTTAGCGCCCCCTGCAGTACAATTCTACCAAACTGCGATCCCAACCCGCATGCCCAGCGTGGGGATTATGGGCACTACCCCCTAATGATGGCACAACCTTGCGCTCATTAGGTGAGGGCTATGTCCAGCAGTGGACTAATATAGCCTGAAGGAGAAGGAGAAGAAGAAGAAACACTTAGTTTATTTCTAGTTAAGGTCTATTGTAAATGTATTGGTGTATATCTTGTTGGTAGTCTTAATAAACAAAAATAAAATAAATAAATAACTTAAACGTAGCTCGTTAGCTACGTTTACCGTCCGTATTCGCTGGATACGGACGGCACAAGACCGTGAAGCTTGGAAAACCATGAGCGAAGCCTATGTCCTGCAGAAGGCGTCAAATAGCTGGTAATGCTGATGATACATAAAAATTGAGGAAGTTTTCATTATATCACACGTCATCGTCGTCGTCAGGCTATACTAGTCCACTGCTGGACATAGCCCTCCCCTAAAGAGCGCCACGTTGTGCTATCATTAGGGGGTAATGCCCATAATCCCCACGCTGGGCATGCGGGTTGGGGATCGCAGTTCGGTGGAATTGTACTGCAGGGGGCGCTGCTGCCCACCCCCCGGTTTGTGTCCCTTAGTCGCCTTTCACGACACCCGCGGGAAGAATTTGGGTTGGTGCTATATATCACACAGGATTATATTATTTTTAATGCACTAATGCCAAAGAAAATTTAAAAAATTTTTGGCCTCTAAATAGGTTTTTATATCACACATATTGTTCGCGCGAGAATCGATCGCGCGACGTAATCATGAATGGTCATTCATTCATTACTCAGTCGTTCCGGTGCCGTCGCTCGTGCCGCTCGCTCGCTACTAATTTGTCCAGCCATCTGCACACACATTCGCACTGTGACATACGCGCGTGATAAGTGCTCGAATTCACGTGAAGTGATAGACATTTTGGTGACCAAGAAACTTTATCAGCTCAAAGAACAATATATTGACAATATTAGACTATAAGTGAACAGTGCAGGAGTGTTCTCCGTGCGCTGGATGCATCAGCTCATCCATCACCGCTCATCATCTGCCCAACAGCTAAAGCGAGCCATCATCCACCATCACCAAAGTAAGTCCATTCACTTCACCTCCCATTCCGCTCTCTCAACCAGCCTATCGTGAGGTAGACCTAGCCGACACTGGCTAACTACCACATATTTAAAAATAACAAAAACTTCTATACAACTCTTCTACTTGTCCTGATTCGAAAATAGTCTTATGATATAGTGAGAAGGAACGAGGCGCTGATTGATTAAACAGGCGCGGTCAGGTACAGGATGGGTGACCGTCCCGTGACTACCGCTCGGGGCATTTTTCCGAGCGCTTCCGTGCTTCGCAAGATCACAAGTGCTTCGCAAGGCACGTTAAGCCGTTGGTGCCGGCTGTCATGTAATGTTGGTCGTTAAGCCATGCCAGAGGCCTTATGGGCGGCTTAAAACATCTGTCAGTAAGACCAGCCACTAGTCTTGCAAGCCTCCACCAATCCGGACCTGGCCCCGGTTATGAAGTACGGTCTACACCTTTGTATATCTTTTAATTTAATAAATAATAAAACTGGAATGACTTTGAGGGCCTCGTGGCGCAGCGGTTTGGCACGCTGACTGTAAAACCGAAGGTCTCGGGTTCGATCCCCGGCCGGGTCAAATTAGAAAACGAACTTTTCTACTTTGACTCGGGTCTTGGATGTTACCTATGTATTTATTGTATTAAATCTATCGTCGAGTTAGCACCAGTAACACAAGTCATTTAGTTGTACTTAGTATAGGGCTAACGAGATCTGTGTAATATGTCCATGAATATTATTTATTTATTTACTTAAACTTTGTGCTTTATTTAGATAGACAGAATATTCTTTATTGCATGTACACCAAGGAATACATAAGAGACATATAAAATAACAGTACAGTACAAGTGACGGCCTTATTACTAAAAGTAATTTCTTCCAGACAACCATTGATGGAAAAGAAGAAACGGAAACTGAAATGCGGGTAGTCGGCGCAACTAAACAATATTTGATAACATATTATTTTATAGTTGATACACATACATAAACGATACATAAATATGAAATAAATAAAAAAAAAACATAGGACATGAACGAAAAATATACCTACTGTTTCTTCTCCTAATCCAGTGGGCTGGCAGTCGATTTATGGGTTGAAGGTTTGCGTGTGGACTTCAAGAACGTATACGTATAATATTCGAATTTATAATTTATTATTTGATAACGATTACATTTGGTTGTTGGATGATATGCAGATTTTAATGAAGTGAAGTGAAGTTAGTAACAATAGGCAACGGGTGGGGATCCACCGATGACGTCGACGGATTGCTGCTAATGTCATACTAGTCGAGTTGTGTAGAAGTTCCTAAAGCGAAGAAGAGATGGCGCTGACATTGCCCCCGCCGTTGGAAAAAGTGATTTCCAAAGCTGGATGACGTATCTTCATCTTCTTCTAGGTCTTCGTTTTATCAGTCGCACCTTCGTGTGGGTCTGAAGATTGAGGCTCTATTGGCAGTGGGCATATTTTAGAAAAAACCCTTTGAGTGATGCCTGTTGACGTCACAATCTCAGCCACTCGAGCAACGTTGTCCTTTCCTGGGAAAATACGTTTTATTCTGCCCATGCGCCATTGGAGAGGAGGAAGTCCATCTTCTTTGATGAGAACGAGACTGCCAAGGGTAATGTCGCGTTGGTGAATCTTCCACTTGGTTCTTAGTTGTAATTCGGATATATATTCCTTATTCCATCGCTCCCAAAAATGCTGTCTCATCTGCTCGATGCGATGATAGCGGAGAAGCCGGCCCGTATTAGCTGAAGTTAGGTCTTCATTGGCTGGTGCGGTCAGGGTTCTTCCGATGAGGAAATGAGCAGGCGTGAGAGGAAGGAAATCGTTTGGGTCTGGAGAGAGAGGAGAAAGGGGACGGGAATTCAGTATGGACTCAATTTGCGCCAGCACCGTGCTGAGTTCCTCGTAAGTGAGATTCGCATTGCCAGCCACACGTCTGAGGTGAAACTTGCAAGATTTCACCCCTGCTTCCCACAAACCACCAAAATGAGGAGCGTACGGAGGGATAAACGAAAATTTTATATTATTATTTGATGCATAATCGATTATTTGATTAGAATTTTGTTTCAGAAACATAGGAAATTCCTTTTCAGCACCTACAAAGTTCCTACCATTATCCGAAAATATTTCAGCCGGTTTACCCCGGCGGGAAATGAAACGTTTTAATGACATTATGTAAGCTTGAGTGGACAGACTAGTAACCAATTCCAAGTGCACGGCATGTGTAGTAAAACATACAAATAAACAAACGTAGCTTTTGATCAATCGCGCTCCTCTGCCTTTGCGGTCCAGAATCATCACAGGGCCAGCGTAATCTACGCCGCAACGAATAAAAGGATATCCTGGTTGTAACCGCTTTAAAGGTAAGTTACCCATGATTGGAGTCAATGCCTTACCTGTGTGACGAGTGCAGGTAACACATTGATGCACAATCTTCCTTGCTAGACTCCTGCCAGCAAGAGGCCACCAAGTTTCACGAATAGACGAGAGGAGTAACTGAGGTCCAGCATGTAACAATCGTATGTGTTCGTATCGGAATAGCAAAATAGTCAACTCATGTTTACTGCTCAGCAGAATCGGGTGCTTTTTGTTGTAATCAAAATGAGACGCATTCACTAGCCTACCACCGACACGAATTAAGTTGTCTTTGTCAACGAATAAATTAAGTCCCGTTAGTTTATTTGATTTCACTCGCGAGTTACGTTTTAATTCGTTTAAAACATCGGGAAAACACTGACTTTGCGCCGTTCGTGCCATCATTGTCACTGATTGGTTTAGCTCATCTACTGATAAATACCCGGTTTTTCGTTCGGCCCTTTTATGTGTGCGTGCATTCGATATAAAACGCAGGACATATGCACCAACTCGTTTGGCGCGGTTGAATGATGAGAACCTACCGAAATCGTAAACAACTTCTGGCGTACAGTTAGAGAGCAAAGTCAATGCATTACTTTTTACCTCGGGCAAGTTTTCGAGACTTTCTGAAGCAGGATTTTCAGTCCATTTAGAGCTGGGAACGTTTAAAAATGGCGGCCCGGTCCACCAAAGACTACAGTCGAACAGTGAATCTAGACTGAGTCCTCTGGAGACCAAGTCCGCTGGATTTTCTTTGCTTTTTACATGCATCCACAAAGAATCTCCAGTTAACTCGTTTATCATTATAACTCGATTTTGTACGAAACTTTTCAAAGCATTTGGTGACATGCGAATCCAACTCATAACGATGGTTGAATCCGTCCAAAAACAAACTTTGTGAAACTGTAATTTCAACGACTTTACTATGTGACTGTACAGCCTAGCGCCTAGCAAAGCGCCACACAGTTCGAGGCGCGGTATAGTAACAGTTTTTAGAGGAGCGACCTTACTTTTGGCACAAAGAAGCCTCACTGTCACAGGTGACTCATCATCGTCATAGCAACGTATAAAGGCGCACGCGCCGTATGCAGATTGAGATGCATCTGTGAAAATGTGGAGTTCCTTGTACCTTTTCAAGTCGGTCATAACGTAACGAGGCAGTCGTAAGGACTGTAAACATTTTAGTGTAATTATGAAGTTATCCCACGACACCTTTACTTTGTAGGGAACCGGTTGGTCCCAATCGATTTTACAAAGCCACAATTTTTGTAACATACATTTTGCAATAATTATTGCAGGAGCTAACAAGCCCAATGGATCATAAATTTGGGAAATTATCGAGAGCATTACTCGTTTAGTTAACGGTTTATTTGAATCGTAATCGACTTTACTTGTGAAATGTAGTTCATCGCTCTTATTAAACCAACCCATTCCTAGCGTTTTGCTTTGGCAGTGCTCCCCTGACGAAAGCTCTTTTGTGACGTCACTAGTGACGTCACAGTTGAAAGTCCATTTTCGTAAAGGGAAGCACCCAGAACGTAAAACCTTTGACGTTCTCTCGCACAAATCGAATAGAATGTGTTTATCATCACTTCCGAAAATTAAATCATCGACATAAAATTCGTTTTTTATTATGTCAGCAATGACGTCATCATCACACTCTTGTGCTAGTTGCAATAAACACCGAATGCTCAGATAGGGAGCTGAAGCGGTACCGTTGTAACGGTGCAAACCTCTTTACACCATTTTTATTTCTTTTTCCATCTATCATTTTCAAATATTTAAATTATGTATGTCACTCATTCTTCGATTTCCCTCATTTTTCACACTACTACTTTACCCTTTGACCAGATCTGACTTTTTACCTGCTTCTCCGTTTATCCGTTTTTATCCAGTTTTCTGTTAATATTACTACAATTCTACAAATAAAACCACACCTAAAGTCGTTCCAGAGTTTATTTATTAATTATTAAAGTTATAAAACGTTCCACTGGCGCCCAACGATAATAACGAAACCCAACGTCACCCCACGGCTTGATACGCTGAGACGACAAAGCCCACCCACCGCGACTACGCTGCGAGTGCGAAGGCAAATACGAGTACGATTACCACGATTATACGTGTGCACAATCGTCGAACTGCTGCTGCTGTTTCATACCCACGACCCACGACCTCATACATCACAAACGCATCCCTTGGAGCTCCCCAGCGTTGCTCAAGGGTTCTGTCGGACTTCTCCGCCGCCCCCAACTTTACCCACAAGACCTGCAAGATTTTTTTTTTGTTAAGTGTTGTTGAGTGTTTTATAAATAAAATATTAAATTAATTTTAAAGTGCGACTTGACTTCTGGACCACAAGGTAATTCATCATAACTACTCATTGACCATTCTTCACTAACTAGATTCACCCATAGTAACAAATTTTTTCGGCCCTAATAAAAGTCCTATTCTATCTATCTGCACCCCACCTAACCGAAACATACCACAGTTAGTATACACCAACAGTATACAATCAATAACTTCTACACGCATTTACCAGACAGTTACACAACCACAGGCTGCTCACTAGCAGTTCCATAGACCTCGGTAACCTGGAATTTATAATTCCAGGTGGGACTGGTTACTAACTTACGTTGCCTCAGGAGAGTATCCTGGGTAATTACACGTAGACAGCCTAGCTTTACCCTCTAGGTCTTCGAGGCCGACTCGAAGGTAAGGCGAAGCTGCACTCATACAGTCTATTGATAACAATATTATATTATTAAAATTTAAATTATAATTATTTACAAAATCTTTGCAAACCAAATTTCTAGACGTCAGTAATTCTGACACCATTCATTGTCATAAAATTTTTCAAAATTCAAAAGAAAACCTCCACAGGTTAAACTACAAGGAACTCTTTGGCGATAAAATAAAAAACTTCACCCTCACCCCATCCTTACCTCATTACTAAAATAATTTCTTGAACTCTTTTCTTATTATCCGTATTCCTTTTAAATATTTTAACTGTCAACTTGTACAAAATCTACCAATGCCACTTTTTTATAGTTCTAATTTTCTGTAAATTTAATCACCACATTACCTTTTCGGACACATCTTCATACTATTTTTCTATTTATTTAGTAACTATATTTAAACTACCCTTACCTTGTGTATCTCTAAACCTTAAACTTAGAGTACCCTTTTTAACTTACCTATCCTTTAGTGCTTACTAAGCACACTTACACCACTATCCTCCAGGACATTTACTAACCATTTTTTTTAGAACATCCAAACATTCAATCAGGTGCGGCGACAACACGTTAAATAAGCCTAGGTCAACTAATTTATTTATCAATCGCGTTATCTAATTAAACGCGTTACGGTGTTTACCCCACCATAGCTCTTGAGAGCACTACTACGATGGATTCTACCCCGTCGGGTACTATGTACCCAATATTATAAATATTGTTAAAATGTAAATAACTTTCATAGAGCGGATTGTGACTCAATAAATAAGCCTTACCACTACCGAATACCAGCGGGTGGTAACTGGCTAAATAAGCCTATTACTAATTTAGGCCAGTTTCTGGATAAATCTAATTAATAAAAATAGATTTTGTCTATAATGAGTGAAAGTCTTCACCTTTACTGTAGTTGAAGACAATGACAGATGATGCATGCTAGGGATGAGTGGTAGATGATGAATAGAAGTGGAACTGCCTAATGTAAATATTCATTGTAGATATCACCCCACACCTTCTAAATTTTTTTTTCATCGCCCATCTTTTATATTTTATTTTATTTTAATATTTAATAATAACTAAATTTATTTACTTACCATCCCACATCCCCGACCTTCATCGACCTTACTTTGGATTCTCGACTTTAAATTTTAAATTAAATAATTTTACTTGACAATTTTTTTATAAAAAAAAATTTTTTTTTAAATATATTTTTTTTAAATAAATATATTTAAAAAAAATATTTTTTTTTACCGGTTGCCCCCGGGTAGTGTAACGGTGCAAACCTCTTTACACCATTTTTATTTCTTTTTCCATCTATCATTTTCAAATATTTAAATTATGTATGTCACTCATTCTTCGATTTCCCTCATTTTTCACACTACTACTTTACCCTTTGACCAGATCTGACTTTTTACCTGCTTCTCCGTTTATCCGTTTTTATCCAGTTTTCTGTTAATATTACTACAATTCTACAAATAAAACCACACCTAAAGTCGTTCCAGAGTTTATTTATTATTATAAAATTATATACAACGTTCCACCGTAAGTAACCGTGTTCAATTGAAAAATCTGAAGAGGATCTGAAGGATTCTCTCTCCAGAGGATGAGTTGAAGCATTCTTTGGTCAGATTGAATCAAAATCTGCCTGTACATTTTCTCAATGTCTACACGCAACGAATTTGTGCAGTCTGAAACGAAGTAATATTGCGAAAATGTCATTTTGCAGAGTGGGGCCAACGTACTGGATATTATTCAGAGAAATATTCGAATCAGTAGGCTGACTAGCGTTAAAAACGACACGCAATTTTGTCGTACTACTGTCTTCCCTGAACACTCCGTGATGAGGCAGGAAATAGCATGGCAACTTGTAGTCATCTATAAGACTCATGTGCCCTAAGTTGTGATATTCGCGCATAAAATCGCAATACATTTTTTTGTATTGGGGCATTCGATCAAGTTTGCGTTCCAATGAAAGAAAGCGCGACTTTGCTACTTGGTAGGAATCACCAAGCGCCTCAGCTGATTCCCGCAATGGAACGCGCACGGAAAACCTGCCATCGGGTTCGCGTAAAGTGGTTTTAACGAATATTTCTTCACATCTTCGCTCGTCGGCTGAGAGAAAATGTTTTGGTTTTTCCAACTCTTCTAATTCCCAAAATTGTCGTAATTGAACGTCTAAAGATTGTACAAAATTGCACTGAACCTTATTTACGCGTAGATTTTTGGTGCAAATAGGGCCAGAGAGCAGCCATCCTAATTTTGAATTTTGAAGGAAATGGCCCATTAGGTAAACGAATTCTGCCATCGTTCAACAATTCCCAGAACTTGTCTGCGCCGATTAGCAGTTCAATTTCTCCGGAAATATGGAACGTTGGGTCGGCTAGGCAAACGTTATGAGGAATGTTAATCGCGTAATCTACACTCGGAAACGGCAAGTGAGACGAAATGGTTGGCAACACCAGACAATTTATTTTTGTTTGGTAGTCGCCGGTTTTTGAACGCATATTTAACTCGCATATGTAACTCGATTGTGAGACAGAATGACCCACACCCGAGACTTGAACAGTGGACTGTAAGTAAGGAACGTTTAATTGGTTAAATAGTTTTTCAGTAATAATGCAACGCTGACTACCGCTATCCAGTAGCGCTTTAACCGTATGATACCGATCATTGGCGTCGGCCACTTCCACGAGCGCAGTTGATAACAAAACAGGTTGCTGTGACATTGAAAATTCACCACTAACCTCGCTTGACTTAAGGCTCGTATTTCTTTGCGGGACGACGCTTGAATTAGCATGAAGAACAGCTGACACGGTAGGTGCACTGGGATTGTTAGGCATAGGTGAATAATGCGCATCCATGTCTTCCAAGTGCAACAAACTGTTGTGTTTCTTCTGACACAGCTTACAGGATCCGAACGTACATTCGTTTATCGTATGTCCGGAGGACCGCAAGCAGTTTAGACAAACATTTTTTTTATCAACGAATTTTAATCTATCTTTTACAGATAGATTTAGAAAACGCATGCACGTATAAAGGGCATGATTCCCGTTACAAAACACACACACACGCAGGCGCTTCTCGCTGAGCTTTGAATTATTTGGTTTAGTGACGTTATTATTCGATTGAGAGGTAGAAACGTGTGTAAATACATGTTGCGAGTGTGAAACACGTTTGTTATCGATTTGATTGGTCTGTTTAGGGAAATTACTTGATTGCGGATTTTTTGTGTGATTAGCATTGATCATTTCAAGCATGTCAGCTCGGTTACGTAAAAACGTTAATAAATCGTCTAATTTAAGCTTCGCATTAAGATCGTTCTTAGAACTCGACATAAGGGATCCTTTGTGGTTTTCCCATTCTCTTTCTGTGAACGTATCCAATTTTGACACGACAAGAAAAATGATCAACGTGTCCCATGACTCAGTAGGCTCACCTAACGATTTTAATGCCCGTAAATTTCGTAAAATAGTGTCAATTAATTTGCGTATTTGTGCGGGGGATTCTTTGCTAATAGAGTGAGCAGCAAACAGAGATTTGACATGATTATGGACAAGCAAACGATTATTGTGGAATCTATTTTCAAGCAATTCCCAAGCATGGGAGTAGTTAGCGGCTGTAAACTCCAAAGCGCTTATAACCTGCAAGGCAGATCCTGCGAGTGATGATCGGAGATAATGAAACTTCTGGATGGAGTCCAGGTCGGAACGCTTGTGAATCATTGTTTTATACGAATTCCTAAACTCCAACCAGAGATCATAGGATCCATCAAAGACAGGGAGCTTGATATCAGGCAGTTTAAGAACTGACGCGCCATGGTTAGCAGAAGAAGGCATACACTTGAAATTGTCACTCTCATCTACATTAACTAAGCATTTGGCTGCAGCCATGGAAGAGTAATAATGTTCTTCAAACCACTCTCTGTATTCTAATTGAGCCGTTAAATCGCTATCTTCAACGTTTTGTTCGATTTTTTCCTGAATATTGTTGAAACTTTTGAAGAACTCCTTGGCTGCATCCATGCGCATATTAATCTCAACAATTTGAGCCTTATCAGTTGTATCCTGAAGCTTACTAACGTATTTTTCGAATAAAGTTAACCTCCCTTTGAGGGTACCTCTCTGTTTTTTTAGATTGCCTAAATTAATCTTTGGTTTAGAAACTGGAGTTTCGTTTAAATTTTCCCCAGAAACATCACCATATTCCTCCTCGCTCATTTTGGCGGATTAAAGGAAACAAAGGTACTCACTGCTTCAGTCCAGACACGCGGCTTGCGATGCCGTCGATGAACGCAAACGGCGCCGCGAGGTGGAACGAGCTGTGAGGCACTAGAATAAATCACAACACGGTATCAGCGCAATGTGGATTAGGACGGGTGATAAAAGGAAAGAATACCCTGACCGTTTTCTGGCTGTTGGTTCTTGACGCGTAGCGTATTGGCTCCGGCGAAGTAGGTCCAATGTTTCTTCTCCTAATCCAGTGTGCTGGCAGTCGATTTATGGGTTGAAGGGTTACGTGTGGACTTCAAGAACGTATATGTATAATATTCGAATTTATAATTTATTATTTGATAACGATTACATATTATGGTTGTTGGATGATATGCAGATTTTAATGAAGTGAAGTGAAGTTAGTAACAATAGGCAACGGGTGGGGATCCACCGATGACGTCGACGGATTGCTGCTAATGTCATACTAGTCGAGTTG